>CABFVX010002958.1:21689-70919 GCA_902151425.1 Timema shepardi | reverse complement strand
ACAATGAAAGAGATGTTCTTATCGGTGTTGTGGAGGGATGGAGGAAGTACTATAGTTAGATTGACAATGAAAGAGATGTTCTTATCGGTGTCGTGGAGGGATGGAGGAAGTACTATAGTTAGATTAACAATGAAAGAGATGTTCTTATCGGTGTTGTGGAGGGATGGAGGAAGTACTATAGTCAGATTGACAGTGAAAGAGATTTTATTCTTGGTATCGTGAAGTGATGGAAGAAGTCTTATAGTTAGATCTACAAAGGAAGAACCTTTATTCTCACTATCGAGGAGTGATTAAGTTCTATAGTCATATCGACACAGTATCATTTGAACACATGGACTGGAGTGTGAGGAATAGAATGGAGGAATGTTGTTTCCCCAGTTTGGCTTATAGTCGTCAGTGAACCCACCAAGTACGTCACAAAGTTAATTAGGGTTCCCTGAATGCGAATTATACCTACGCCTTAAAGATTTAGTTATAGTGCTTATTGTATATACAGTATAGTTAGGATTATTTTTAAAGTTTGTAAAAAATCGTAAGAAACGGGGGAAGCCTTGTGCCCTTTACGAAGGTGCGCGTGAACAGGAGTACTATGAATAACTGGTATTATTTTTAAATGTTTTTATTTCATTGGTATTTTTACAGTAGCCCCATGGCATCTTTGGTGCTGACTGACAGCTCACAGCTGACAGTTGACAGTTTTTAAAGTTACCATACCAAATTACGTATCCCTACGTGGAACCAGATGATCTGCAAAGACATATGTTTAGCAGCTGCCACTTTTGACAGTCAAAAATTAGGTATATAGCTAAATGTCGACTGTCAGAATGTCAGCTGTGAGCTGTCAGTCAGCACCAAAGAAGAAGCCATGGGGCTACTGTAGTTAGGTAAAGAACTACAATGAAACTTTTGACTTTTAGCGTGTATTGGGCGATGGTGGAATTGAGAGAAAATCAGTTCTACCATTCTTTTGAAGTAATTTACCAGTCAGTCTCTCTATACTTTGCTTGGTGTCACGAGGTGACGGAACAGAACTAGGTGGGGGAGTGTTCCTATCTTCGGACCAGCTTTGCTGCATGCAAGTTAACACGTGGGATTAGCTCAATACCGCCCCTCCCCCCTCTATCTCTCTCTTTTGTGTCCCTGTCCGTCGCCGCGAAGGGGACTACGTGTTGTAATGTCAAGGACAAACACTCGCCGCCCGCGGTGCTACCAGTCCTCGTCGTGCTCTCGCTCCGTGAGCACCTCGCCTTCTTCCCTTCTCTAGGAGACTGATTTTCTTAACAACTCTTTCCCTCGCCTTCTTCCCTTCGCGAGGAGACTAACTCTTTTAGCAACTCTTTATACGTTGCTTATGTGATTTGACCACCCATCCGGGCTGTCCGCAATGGAGTAGGGATGAGGACGGTGTGGTTCAATGGAAATATAGCAGCATTTACTTGGAGGCTGATTGGGAAACCATTTAGGAGACTTGGGGGGAATGGGGATGAGGTTACGATGACGGATCATTACACCCAGTCGTAATTTAAGCCCCGACCCGCTCTTCATAGTCAAACCAAACTTTATTTGATATATTATCTGAAGGAACTGCATGAATAATCTTTGCAAACAGCGTTACCATTCTCTTGTTTTCGTTTGGTCAATCCTCTCTTAAATTTAAGATAGATTTCGCAACGCTGTCTAGTCGAGGGTGCAAGTAAGTAGCTCCTTACTTCCAGAGGTCATGTTCAGTGTGGACAAGACTGACGCCTTCGGGTCTGCGCACTTACCGGTTACGTTATATTGCTCGTCCTTACGTAAGTATAGGCGACACTGGTTCGATTCCAGTTGATACTGACGCTGATGTGCTCTTTTAACTCTCGTTTGTCCTGGTTTTTGATTAGTGCTCTTAAGAATGTCGACTGTACCTGCAAGAGACAACTACACATGCCAGAACTTGTTCGAATAAACCAGAAAAATAAACATCTCCATATATATATATATATATATTTATTTAGAGAGAGAGAGAGAGAGAGAGAGAGAGTCATACGCCCACGTTCTCACATTAGGGGTCTCTTAACCTCAAACAGCGCAACCTTAAATGTGACATGAAGGCTCTTTGGAAAACAAGTTCTGTTCATGCAATTCGAGAACCGGTTACATTAATATTCCGAATAAAAGCTTCGACAGGATGCGTATAAAGTATGTTTGGTGACATGATTTGAACTCTTCAGAAACAATACTGAGGAAAATGCTATGTATTTGACTTAAAATAATTCGTGGTAGTTTAAATTCATAGGCACATTACTAACAAACCAACCTAGCCTAACAACCATAGATTTTACTACTTGGCTAATTGGACAAAATCATACTAAAAAAAAAAACCTAGAATATTTCAGGCATTGCTTTAGAATCGAACTTGGGTTCACAAGATTTGTAGAAATTTTAACTATAAACACCCGGCCACTGAGATAAATTGTAAGTTTTGTTTTACTTGAGATTATTCCAATTAAAGAAAACTCAATTCGTCAAGTATTATTCTGCCGTTTTCAAACGTATAGTCATTATTTAAAGAAAGGTGTGAGGGTTGTTAGATTAGTGAAATAATTGAAGGGCAAGGGGTCACAAGAAATCACGACTAACAGCTTGGTTTCATCCAACGCATTCCTCGTAGCTCGCAGGCATTGTACTATCTTAAGACTTGTCCATGATCTTTATACATTCTGTTCATTGTATCTCATTGTCTCGGAAGGAAAAATACTTAACTCGGACGAAGAGCCAAAGGGCTCTATATCAATAAGATACCGACAAAGGCTACAATGTCAGAAGAGTTAATTTGGTTTTTAGAAAGCGTGCAGTTGAAATCTAGTTTTGGGGATTCATAATCTGGGTGCAGGCCAGTTAGCGCCTGAGAGCTTTCAGTCCTGCCACCAGCTATACACGCCTGTTTTGTGTGTTGCATGAAGGAAAGGTGTGATCAATTTTCTGAAAATGAAAGTCGTCGTAACAAGATGATTATTTATTTCACCAAGTCCACGATCATACATTTATTTAATAACTATCTCATAGAGGTGGGACCAAGGTGTGTACGTACTTGAGTTAAGGTGGGGATGCAGGGCACGCTATAAAAGGTAAATGTTTTTGTAGTTTTTATATCAAAACGTTTTGTTGGTCAAAATAATAATAATATTTAGCACCGCATCTTACTACCCGTTCGAGTTATAAGATTTAAGTACTAATTACTCTAGTGGATTAGGAATTGGGAAGGTTGAATTATAGGAAGTGAACCCGCATTTACGTGGAGGGAGAGTGTAAAACCATTTAGGAAAAACCACCCCCATGTTCACCCGACCGAGATTCGAACCTCGATCTCCCCGTCCTTGGCGGTCGAGCTCAACACGACAAGCGCGTTAGCCAACTACGCCACAAAGGTGAGTTTGGTAAAAATAAATCAAATATTGCTTCAGTACAAACATATTATTATTATTAGCATCGCGTCTTACTACCCGCTCGGGTTATACGCACTTAGGCTAATGTGTAATGGAAGGGTGATTGTGAGATGAAATTGGAGGATCTACAGTTTAACGTGGAATCCGAACCACGGCGGAGGCCTGGCATTCCCCACATTCACAAGATGTATTGTCAGAGGTGAAAGTACAAACATAGTTTTCACATGATGACCTCAACCGTTCTGTTATTATTTTTATCTAGCACCACGTCTTACAACCCATTCGGGCTATACGCTTAAGTACTAATTACGCTAATGGGTTTGGAATAGGAAAGGTTGAATTTAGATGAAGTGAATCCGCATTTGCATGGGGGGGAGTGGAAAACCACTAAGAAAAATCCACCTCACTTCACCTGACCGAGACTCGAACTTCGATATTCCAGTCTTCAGCAGTCTAGCTCAACACGAAACTAGCGCTTTGGCTAACTATGCCACCAGGGCGGGTCTCAACCATTCTTGAATATCTGTCAAGTGTCCTGGAATCCAATGCAACTTTTTATCTTAATTTAAAAAGGTCATCTAATACTGCTATGCTCATGAATCATGACATATTTACCATGTTAAGAAAAATAAACTCTATGTTACTATTGGCTCAACATTGTATTTATTTTGGACCCCAAAAAGTTTTGCTATTAAAACTTTAAAAACACTTTCCTTGTATCGCGTTTCTTACATCCCCACCTTAATATCCATGACTGGTTGTGGTTTATTTACTATAGTCTAGTTTTCACAGGAAGGGTTTTATAGACACGACAAACCTTTTTTTCCCCTGTCAGTATTGATAACATTTTTCCATATTATTGGCATTATTTATTAGGTAATTATAATATTTATCAAAATTGACAAGCTGCAGGCCATATTACTTTACGTGAAAGTAGATCTAGTAACTTTTCAGATAAACCTCTTCTTAGCAAAACTGGATTGTAGGTGGATCCACTTAAATGCGTCACTTTCTTTAGGTGACGGTGGCCATGTGGGCTGTCTATTAAATGAATCGGCCAGTAGAGGCAACTTTAAATAATCCCCAGTCATTGTTTGAAGGTATCTTAAATAACCATTTACAAATTACTTTTACCAAGAACAATATAACTTAAATCAAACATTTCATCTTAGCCCTAGGAATGTAATATGAGGGATCATAAGCCAAATATGTATAAAACCATAAAAAATTCTGTAATATAGTCACTTGAAGTATAAATATATAAAGTAAAAGAATGAATATATATATATATATATATAATCTCTATGGGTTCGATTATCAGTTCAAGGTGTCATCAACATTCACCTTATTTCCCATTAGCTAGCTTTAAGTCGCAAATAGGCTGCATTCCGTCAAAAGATCGTAACCATCTTCAGTGGTCGGGTCTACTCAGGGTGCGTTTTTCCACATTGGTTTTCCACTCTTATTTCTCGCAAATGCTGGTAGATTACCTATAAAATGCCTCCTTCCTCATTCTTACCCCATTAGAGTAACTATCGTAAATGCGAATAAACTGAATAGATACTAAAACGTGATGGGAAAATATCGTAGTGCTAAGTAAAAAAAAAGGCCTCTGGATTTTAGTGCTTGAGTGAATGTTTCAGCGGAGTTCACGATAAAAACCACATGTTTACACTCATGGTGGGACCAGGTGGAGGTAAAACGGTCGGGTCGTCACGGGGGCCTTCACATCCTCACTAAACCAGCTTTTTTTGGGGAGTGGGGGAGGGTGTTAGTACCGCCCCCTACATGACCAACCACTCATTACCGCCTAAATTTGGTCACGTCAAAAACCCACTTATCCCTTCCTATGAGCTAATTTTGGTCTTATTGAGGGGGAGGCATAGGGGTCTTCTTTCCTACATATCCCGAAGGATAATGATGCGTTCAAAAGTTAGATTGCTACCAGTGACGTTTCCTGAAGTTGTTTCTCTCTCTACCTCTCTGACATGTGCCAATTCTCGCATTGTGCACTACATTCCAACCTTCTCTCGCCGTGTTTGTGTTTACTATATACTCGGATGTACGGCCTATCACTGCTAACTGATTAGGGCTTTGCAGTTGCAGTATTTGATTCTTAGAGGGTAATGTCTGAATGTTGCAACTTATTGTTCAAGGGTTTCAATCCAATGTTTGATGTTTGCATTCCACCAAGGGTTTCAATCCAATGTTTGATGTTTGCATTCCACCAAGGGTTTTAATCCAATGTTTGAGGGTTGCAATATAATGGCCTAGTGTTGCAATCTAATGCCTGAGGGGTTTCATTCCAATGGTGGAAGGTTGCAATTAAATGGCCGAGTGTTGCAATACAATGGCCGAGTGTTGAAATTCAATGTCTGAGGACTGCGTCCAATGGCCGAGTGTTGCAATCCAATGGCTTAGGACTGCGTCCAATGGCCGAGTGTTGCAATCCAATGTCTGAGGACTGCGTCCAATGGCCGAGTGTTGCAATCCAATGGCTGAGGACTGCGTCCAATGGCTGAGTGTTGAAATTCAATGGCCTAGTGTTGCAATACAATGGCCGTCTGTTTCAGGTCGAATACTGTAGCTGTGAAGGACGACCATTAAGGAGACATTGTTGTGTTATTGCTTGCAGGTCGAGAGGACTTGTCACCGCCCACGAGTCTCAATGGCTACAGCATGGACAGCAACGATGCCAAGAAGAAGAAGGGCCCTGCGCCGCGACAACAGGAGGAGCTGTGTCTCGTGTGTGGGGATCGAGCTTCCGGCTACCATTACAACGCGCTCACCTGCGAGGGCTGCAAAGGTACAAACTCACCTCAATATGGAGTTGTCTAATTCAATTTTACTATTTGGAGCATAATTATTTTGCTATTATTTTCACGCAAACGGTTGGCTTTAGGAGAGAAAATCGCGTTGAGGGATGAACTAGTAATAGCTTATGAAACTTGAAACTGTAATAAAAATACTCGTACAATATAACATTTCAACAGAGTGAAATTAATTTCATCTAAGTCTGACTTGTTAAATATTGTTCACACATCTATAAATTATTATTTATTAACTAACACCTTTGTTTGGCACTAAAAGCAACCTGATCGTATCTTATGAACTCGGTCAATATTTTAAAATGTGAAAAGCCTACCTCTCAACCGTTATTTTTTCTTAAAGGATGAAGGTTTTGTCGTTTGTTCAGTGACAGCAACCTCAACTGTATTGATAACATTGATTTCAGTCAAAAGGAACTAAATCCAAATGAAAATACCTTTACATTTTTCACTTTCTCAGAATGGTCTTCATATCTAATATAACTTTTGGGTTCCTATATACAAATACATACAATCATTGTTTAAAATATAGATCAACATAGCAAAGCATGACGTCATACCTATTTATGTTAGAAATGGTGATCTGAAAGGCCATTTTCCCTACCAGAATTCTACTAAATATTAGGATCTTGGTAGGGATAAAGACCATTCAGGCCTTCCTAACCCCCTACGATGGATGGGGTATATGATAGCACAATGCAGGTACTAGTTACATCCAGACCCACACTAGTGGGCCTGCGGACTCAAACGTCAGTCTCTTCTAATCTGGTTTGTGGGTGAAGTTAAACCAACCTCGGCGATCTTGGAGCAAAGTGCTCACCTCATTACCCGATGCTCGTGGGTTTAACTCCAGCCGCGGTCGGTTGATTATCCTCGAGCGATGAAAATCCGTCGCACAACTTCCTTTGGAGGGGAAGGAAAGCTGTCGGTCCCATGTTGATTGTGGCATGTGAAAATAGCTTTCCCGGCAAAATTGGTAGACCCTTTTTCACTATTCAGTGCAGAAGGCAACGGGGAACCACCACCCTTTCTGAGCTCCCTTAGTGCATGGGATTCATACCACATGGTGCGGGCAGCACTAACCAGCTGAAGCACCATGCCAATTTACGGATGGATAGATATCACATAAAACCAATCTTCGGGCTGTTGACTTTACAAGAAGAACCTTGTTAAACGTATCACCAAACAAAATTATACCATTAATTTGTGAATGTTGACTTGTTTCATCACTGACTGTGAACTGTGGGCTGTTGTAGGTTTCTTCCGGCGCAGCATAACGAAGAACGCGGTGTACCAATGCAAGTATGGTAACAACTGTGAGATCGACATGTACATGCGGCGGAAATGTCAGGAGTGTCGGCTCAAGAAGTGCCTCAGCGTCGGTATGAGGCCCGAGTGTGAGTACAAGTAGTATAGCTCTCCAAGGGCTTGGGTAGATACAGCAGGATTTTGCTAGGAAGGGCCTTTAAGGGAGGGCGATAGGGGATAGCGCCCCAGAACATCCACAAACTTTTGTGATCAAAGAAATATCCTTAGGCTCTATAGATTGCAGTCATACTTAGTATGATCTTAGAAAAATAATTAAAACTTACTATATAATTTTTATTTATTTTTAACCAAATATTACTTGCTGACTAATGGCACGTGTGGCAAACAAATATACTAACTAGGTGATCTTTTGACCTATAATGTGTAAATAGAATAAACCTGTTTTGACAATATTTTAAAACAAACAAAATATATGATACATTTTTTGTTCTAAACAAATATAATTCATTGTGATTACGGTCCTATGGCTTCTACAGCTTTAAATCTGGCTCTGCCAACAATCATACCATTCAACTATATTATTAGTTATTTTATAGGTACCTGTATATAATATTTATCAAAAGTGACAGCTGCAGATCACATAGCTTGGCGCATGAATTACTCTCATATAAGGTTCTTCCTATTAAAATGTGTCTTTAGCAATTGCATTAATCTTTGAAAATTAAAAAAAGGCCCATTATAATTGTTCCCATCTGCATCTAATTTGATGAATTTAAAAAAATCTACTATCCTTTTTCACATCTTAATAATTAATTTAATTAAGTGATAAATTATACTGGATATGAGAATTGAGCCCGGGGCTTATGAATTTGAATGCAAACGTTTTAACACTGAATAATCCTGGTTTATTTTATTCACTAGTTTTTGTATTGTATTGAAAGGTAGCCAGGTCCAATTCTTGTGTTTAGGTTAATCCTACAGTTAATTGAATTATGTTCTAGCATCAAGACTGATTTTGTTTGATACAGATAAATTATTAATTTATATCTCACCATTTTACAAATACATTGTTTATTGTTTAAAAAAAGGTTGATGCACTGTTAGTGAGTCAAGACATTGATTTTGTTAGTCTTGATCAATGACAAGCATTTGTGGTTACATTTTAAGAGAAAAATAGTTGTTAGTTTTATAGAAAAGTGGACTGTATTACCCATCAATATAACATCAAGATACAGTATAGAGGTGTGGGATGAGTACATATTTTTTTCTATGGTAGTGGAGAAGCATGTCCTAAACCAACCTTTCCTTGATTTAGGACAACACACGGTCTCAGGGAATTGGCAGAAGGCCAAACATACCTAATACCCAAATATATAGGTACCCATAGTTACACCCATACCCACACCCATGCATCCATTAATATATGCATACATACATTACACAAGTAACAATATACTTACAATTCTGGAAACTACATGGAAGCTAGCAAGCATTTACATCAGCTACAAGGGCATAATCTGTTGTTTATTTCTGCACTTTTAAGTATTTTGATTTAAGCTTTCGAACCACACAGAATACACTTGGGGGCTGCGAGTGGCCCATAGTCCACAGGCTGGTCATGCCTTCCTAAACCAAAATGAGAGAGATACTTATACTTTCTCTTCTCCACCCCTACTACATTACCATCTCCCTCCCTCTTCTCCCNCCCCCCCCTCCTCCCCATCTATTCCTGTGCTGTAGAGTTTCATATCACATCACCAACGTTGAACTATAGAGCGTACCACCCATTGCCGAGTAAACTTGGTGAGTCCCTGGTATAAATCAGGTTCTCCAATTCTTATAACATGTGCAAGATGGTACATTTGCGTGGTTGTTTGCCTGTAGGTGTAGTACCTGAATATCAGTGCGCGGTCAAGAGAAAAGAGAAGAAGGCTCAGAAAGACAAAGACAAGCCTAATTCGACCACCAACGGCTCCCCAGAGATGCTCATTATGAAAGAAGCTGAGCCAAAGGTAATAAATAATTTTTGTGAGTGATTAAAATACTGAAGTGATTTAAACTTTGGCATGTAATAATCTGTTTTATTTGCATACACACCATTCACTTGTTTTATTAGTAATGAATACCTTTATTTTCAACTTACACGGCTATAATTTTTAGTAAATTTTAAACAAATTTCATAATGTGGCTTATTTGAAAAAGTGTTACAAGTTTTTAATGACTCTGTAGTAAATTATTCCAACAAAAAATTGTAGTAAATTATTCCAACAAAAAATTGCTTTAGTTACTTTGGCTGTATCCGAATAGTCTACTTTACACACCGTCAACCCTTGACATTCACTTGATAGTTGCATTAGCAATCACATGGTCAAGTGCAGATCCTTCTGAATACTCATGAAGTGTGCTACTGCACCCCTCACATGCCCTTGAGTACAAGGGCGACAGCAAGTTACCCTTGACATGCCGTCGATGAAATATTTGATCAGTATTTGTTTAATTTTTCGTCTGCTAGAGATTGAGCTCGTAGAGTCATATGATCTTTGATAACGCACATTAAATATACTGGTTGTTTTGTAGTGTTGTAGAGTTGTATTGTGTTGTATTGGGTTGTGTTGGCTAGTTTGGATAATTTGTCATGTGCAGTGAAAATAAGTCTCCACAAATCTGTAAGTGGCCTACGCTAATTCGGGCTGATAAATGGCGTTTAAAATAGTTTCTAAGATTGATAGGAAGCAACACTGCGGACTCAAGCGTTTGAAAGGGATATTTTGCCGTTCACATAGTCTGTTGCAGTCTTCGATCTCAAGTGCGTGTAAAGTGTAAAGTCATCAAGTGAAGTGTACTTGACTATTCGGATACAGCCATTGTTAATGTTTAACTATCTGGAACTATAAATTATTAATCTGTTGTGATTTTTAATAAATTGGCATGTCATCCTCATTGCTATCATGTTTCAGTTTGTTTGATTTATATTGTCATGGCAACAAAGATACTAGTTTGAAAAGCTTTCTGAAGATCTAATTTATATTACCCCAACAGTTTGACCCGTTCTTCACATGGCTAAGCAGCACCAAAATTATATCTCTTCACCCCGTAAAGTTCCATTTTTATAGGTGAATCACTTACTAATGTTTTCTAATTGTCCTTTTTTTTATTAGTATCAACACACAAGGTGTAAATCACTGTAATTACAAAAATTTCCATATGGAGAAGACCACTATATAATTTTCTTTTTTTATATAATATATGATAATTGTTGTGTCTACTGAAAAATTGTATTTGATATGGTGGGTCATTTTTAAATTCTCAATGTGGGTCCTTAGACCAAAATAATAAAAGGGTCTGCAGTAGAGGGTAACATGTTATTACTCTTGACAGATGGAACCAGAGACGCTGCTACCCTCGCCCAATGGCGTCAAGCCGGTGAGCCCGGAACAAGAAGAACTGATCCACAGGCTGGTCTACTACCAAAACGAGTATGAACAGCCATCGGAGGAGGATCTCAAGCGCATTACGGTAAGTTCTCTGACACCTCCCTTTTCATTCAAACCATTTTCAGATTTTTCAAGACAGTATGTTTACTTGTTTCCAACAGGATTATTCAAATTACTTTGGTGTATTCGTTTCCACTGCGTGAATGTTGCCTAAACCAAATTTTGTAAGTCTTTTTAAAATGGGACTTCCTTAAAGACGTTGTTTTTTTGAAGATTTAACCCTTTGAGTGCCAAGAAAAATGACCCAAAAAAATGTGCTTAAGGTGCCAAGCTATTTTGCTGAAAAATATAGAATTTAGTTTAAATTTTATTAGTATTTGAACTACTTGCATTCACATTTTTACTTAAGCTAGCTAACATGCTTGCCGATCCGATTATATTGTTATACACTTTTTTTAATTTTTTAATATAATTTAAAAAAATCACTAGCCAAGATATTAAAAAAAATTTACTGTTTTGTTTAACATTCATTTTTAAGCTTTGAAAATTTAAATAGCTTGAAATAGAATAAATCGCCGAAAAGAACATTAAAAACTGAGTAAATAATAAAATTTACAAAAAAAGCAGGGTTATAGTAAAAAAAAAAATTAAAATAAATAATTGGTTTGGAATTAAAGAGTAGTGGGTGGAAACTTCAAACCTGGTATTTCTGCATAAATATGAAGAGGTTGTGGATTATCTTGATCTTCAAGATTTATTTCATTCCAATAGGAATCACTCATATTCACACTCACCTACCTTATCAATGTCAGCTGTCACTCCTACTTGTTCTGATCTTTCACTTTCACTAGAATATAATTCCTGTTCAGTTTCATTATTTACAAATTCAGAATCACTAACAAATTGATCACTTTCGATTGAGCTATCAATAAATATTGCAAGTATTTCTGTGTCTTGAGAATCACAACTTTCCTCTGAGTAGCCATGTTTTCAAACAAGGCCAAAGATAAAACTCATAAAGCTAGAAAATAATTGTCATGTTCGGTATATCGAAACTCTAAGTACAAAGACAAATTAAGGTATATTGAACATACAAGAATGCAGTGGAAATAAAATTTACCCTATCTTTTGACAATATTGAACTAAGAGCTTGAAAACATGGGATCGCTGTGAGCGACGCTGGCAATTTTAGCAAATATTTCGAGCATCGCTCTGAGCGACATTGGCACTCAAAGTGTTAAAAGTTATTTTGAGAAGCAGGTTGTTTCTTAACTTGACTTACTTAAGCACTCTAACCATATTACACTTAAACGCCAATATAAGAAATAAAAAGAGAGGGAATGGATTGTTTTAATCTACTACATGCCGGCAGGAAGTTTCTTACAGGCCATGTTCGTGACCAAGTCAAATAACCTAAGTTGTAGATGATTTGAAACAAATAACTTTACAAATAAAAAACTATTTCATGATAAAAATAATAATTTTGTGTCACCATAAAACTATTTTTAGAGTTATTTAAGAATTCATGGTTTTTGTTTCAACGTTATATCTTTAAAACTCCTTGAATAAAACATACATAAAATTATTAACACCTGTTGGGACATTACAGGTAGGCAACTTCCTTAAGATCATTGGATGGACAACTATCTTAAAATAAATAGACTTTAATAACTTAAACACAATATTAACATATTTTGTTTTAAACATTTATTCTTTACTGTATACCAAGAAATTATATTGTTTACCTACTGCACCCATATTTTATACTAATCGACTATCCTGTTTGGTCCACCATGATAACATATTTGAGTTTAAAAAAGTGCGAATATTTAAAATGAAAACTCATAAATGTAAATCTTACTAAATATTTTCAAAAATAGGTTTTATTGTTTTGCATTTATTTTAGAAAGGTTTCCTTGGATCGTGAACAAAACAAAACATACCAAAAATGTGTTTGTAATAGTTAAAGTGCTTTAAAGAAAATTATTTAGACTATTTTTTTAAATATAACAAATTAATGTTACAGCAAAATCAACCCCCAGACTGTGAAGACCAGAGTGACCTCAGGTTTCGACATATAACGGAGATTACCATCCTCACAGTGCAACTTATCGTAGAGTTTGCCAAGAGATTACCTGGTTTCGATAAACTTCTCAGAGAAGATCAGATAGCGTTACTTAAGGTAGATATTTGAATCATTAGTACTTAATTACATTAGATTGGTTTTAATTTAGAGGCCTGAATTTAACTATGAAGGTAACAGTCTTGTCTTTAAAGCTTGATTAATTCACTAAACACACACTTTTGGACATGCCAATTTACTGGTTCTTTTCCCTATCCTAGTAAATGTTATAGCTTTTTTTTAATATAACTATTTTTATGTTATTATTATTATTAGCACCGCGTCTTACTACCCGTTCGGGTTATACACACTTACGCTAATGTGTAATGTTAGGGTGATTGTGAGATGAAATGGAGGACCTACAGTTTAACGTGGAATTCGAACCACGGTGGAGGCCTGGCATTCCTCAGATTCACAAGATGTCTTGTCAGAGGTGAAGGAAGGGTTTGGTAATCAGATAAATCTTTGCCGGGACCGGGGATTGAACCCCGGCCACTAGCATAGAAGTCTGACACCTTACCCCTAGACCTCCAGGTCACCTTATTTTTATGTTAATAATTGAAGATTGTAAGAATGCTATCATGACTAGATTCTCTATTTCATATATATATAAAAAAAAGTTGGAGACATCTGAGAATAGGTTTTGAGCAGTAGATTTGGCCAAAAATCACAAAAGTCTGAACTATGCAGGGCAAACCCTCTTATACTCAGATAAGCAAGAAAGTTGATTTAAGCAAATTTTTGCCTGGGTATGACAACTAGGCTATATGTTTTTATTTTATGCCTTTAAATTTTTTTGGGGGTAAATGTGAAGGTCTCGTCTTCAAATACTTGATATATTTTTGTTGAGTCAAATTATTTGTCTTTCTCTTTTCATCAATAACTGTTAAATTATGTTTGGACAAGTAACGTGTGTGTTCTCGACAGGCATGTTCCAGTGAAGTGATGATGTTCCGTATGGCGAGGAGGTACGATGTACAGTCTGACTCTATCCTATTTGCCAACAACCAGCCCTACTCAAAGGACAGCTACAGTTTGGCTGGAATGGGAGAGACAATAGAGGACATGCTCAGATTCTGCCGGCAGATGTATTCGATGAAGGTCGATAATGCAGAGTACGCCCTACTCACAGCCATAGTCATATTCTCAGGTCAGTCCTTTATTCTTGTCATACTTGATTCCTCAATGTCTTCAGCTATGACTGGTATCCATATAATTAAGAATCAATATTGATATTACAATTTTAGATGTCTTGGTCTTAGCTTTCATATTCCATTTAAAGCTTTTAGATGAAATGGACAATTTATAGATTAGATAATTTTTTATTTTTTCAATTTGTCACACTCTCTTTTTTTGTGTTATTTTGTTTCAATGTGGCAAATTTGTAAATATGCTACTTAACAGTACCTTTTTGTTCTTGTGATATTACACATATATATATATATATATATATATATATTTTGTTTAGCGATTTATTTTTACTATTAACACTTTTTAGTATTTTTGTTAATCCATTACAGTAATATCATAGTCTAGTACACACAGTCATGAAGCTCATTATTTTGATTCATTTATAGGCCTATATTGTATTTTGTAAAGCACATTTATAATATTGAATATATATTTTTAAATGTTGTTCATCCACATTCTTGTAATTTGTAAATTCTTTAACTAAGGTTTCCTGGTGGTAATAATATAAAAAAATTTAATATCTAAAAATAGATAGCATTTTAAACTAATATTCTAACTGCATATTGAACAAGCCTGTGGCTCTACCTGCAGGCCACTTATAGCGCTCGTCATTCTGGGTTGCACTTTTCGCCCTCAGTAAGCTTCTGACTGTATATATTGACTGTGATAGTAGCCTATTTTTAATTTAAGGTTTGAAGATTGAATTTGTAAATATGGAGGAATTGGCAGTTCAGTAATCGAAAAATTTAGGTTAATATTTAAGGATTGGGCTTGAACAAAATGGGAATTGTGATATCTCTAAAAAAAATGTATGATTTTATAAAATTTCAAACATTTAAGGTAGCAATTTTACCTTGACAGATTACACTATGGTCCTATCTTGTAAGTTACACCATTGTGGAATAATACAAGGTAAAATTCTAATTTAGGTCAGGGGTCCCCAAACTGATTGAGTGGAGGATCACATTAGGATAATGCCTGGGTAGAAAAAGAGACATACATTATTTTATTTAGTTTATAAACATAACTAAACATGAATACATGTAAGCTCTACAGCTAACATAATTACCCCCTTTCTTCTTAAATTTGTAAATGTTCCTCAGCCTCTCCACTCAATAGATATTTTATAAAATGTTGTTAGCGAGTTTTGGGGAATGTACACCATATTAGAGCTGTTTTATTACACGTTTCCATTACTGCCACCAATTGCATATGATGATATGTATGCAGGTATTTTGTCTACTGCATATAGGAGCACTGTCATGTCGGTACCACAGTCCATAGTTGGGGGACCCTTACCTTAGAGGATAGATAAAGGGTACAAATAGTATAGGTATTGTAACAACTTGAATTTATAAATTACCCTCTTCATTATCTATATTTATTTGTTTGTGTTGTTGTAGAACGACCGTCCCTGATTGAAGGCTGGAAGGTGGAGAAAATACAAGAAATTTACCTTGAAGCACTTAAGGCCTACGTCGATAACAGGCGGAGACCTAAGTCGGGTGCTATATTTGCTAAACTGCTGTCAGTGTTGACTGAGTTAAGGACTCTGGGAAACCAAAACTCGTACTCAAGAACAAGAAACTGCCACCATTCCTCGCCGAGATATGGGACGTTATTCCATAAGAGATGCAATCTCAGGAAGTGAAAGGGTGTGGGGTACTAGTCGACACTTTGGGTCGCCACCAAAAATATCCTGCTGGGTTTTATGGTATCTCATACTAAACAATGGCTGTGTCTTGAGAATGCAAGAGAGATTAGATTTTGTTTTATGGCTTTTCATAAATATATATTTTGGATGCCTTGCAATTCCTTCCAACCTTTTAAAATGTAGATAAAGGTGTAAGTGACTTTAAAGAATCTCCAATTCATAACTTTGTTATATGTCTCTAAATTAATTCCTTGATAACACATTTTGCAGCCGACTAACCATTATATCAGAGACCTACAAGATAACGTTTTGACCCAATATTGTATCGAATTGTAATTTTCTGTATTTGAAAATTGCTAAGTTGGGATCAGTGAATAATATATTTTTTACCCTTTAATATGATCTTTCAATTTTGATGTGTTTTTTAAAGTATGGTATAAACAATAATTGGTCTCACCTTCAATGTTTCTTAATGGAGAACACAGAAAACTGGATAAAAACGCGACACTTGGTTTGAGCTATATTACTTATCTAAGCAACGTGTTATCCATCTAGATGAATACTAACCGTCAGGTCCTCATTTCATTTGTTTAAATTTTGTAAAGTTTTATCTAAATACTTGCTTTCCTTGTAAACTATAATTTAAAAGAAAAGTCGTGAGATAATTTAAGTCTGATTAATTCTGCTTTTATGGTGCTGTTAGTAACTACAGGGCAGGAATGTAGGGTTTACTATTTCCCCCAACAGGATATTTTGTATTATTCTATTGACAAACCACTTGTTATCATGAAACGTTAAAGATTACAAGTAATTTGTAAAATAATTATCTTTATTTTCTTGTTTGTTGAATTAACTTTCCTTTTTTATTCTTTTAAACTAATGAATAATAACAAATTCTTAGTAATCAAGTAACTTAAAAATTACTCTAGTCTCAATAAATATGAAGTTACTTTTTGAAGAATTTGGTAAGCTATTAATTCTAATAAAAATTTTAATTGGTTTATCAGTATAATACTTTTTCTATAGACGTAATTATTTAAACATAACGAATGGTTAAAAATAAACATATACATGTGAAAGGAATTGAATCATTACAAAAGTATCTATAATTGAATTGTCTCTAGCCATGATAAAAGTTATTAGTAAATATTTGAATTAGAGTTTTAATATTTAAAAAATTAAAACATCTTTACCAAGTCTACTTTTTGATACTTAATGTTTCATGATGGAGTTTGTTGCGGGCAACACACCCTTATATTATGCGATGTTGACCGTTGAACGTTGCTGTTCCTACAATGGTAAATGTCAGTGTAATACTTAAACGGTTGTGATAGCGATCGAAGTTAATGTTCGTTTCTTTTCGGAGGTGAAAAACATTTGGAATGAAGTGCTTACTTCTTTCAAACACACCACCAAAATGAAGGCTGTGAAAAATACTTTTTTTTTTGTCTTGTAAAGTTTTTTTGGCAAGTAGTGTTTAGAATAATAAAGTGATGAATAAATGTGAAGCAAGAAAGGCATTTTTTTTAAAAAACTGGAATATACATTTTTTTTAATGTTAGATATTTAAATTGTGGTTGTCATTAGTTACAAATTGCTGCATGTTATTGTTGGTCAAAAAGAGTTAATTGTTTGTTGTTATATGCAGAGAATTATTTATACAAAATAAATTGAGTATGAACAAAATATTATTCTGAAGGATGACTGTTTTGGGTCTTGTATTTGGACATGAAGCCTGGTGCCTTGAATCCCAAGTTGAAGTGCTACAATGTTCGGTTCAAAGAAATGATGTTGAAAGTTTAAAATGAAATAAAAACTTTCGTCAAGGTGCTGCTTTCTTTTATGTACAATAAACATTGTCTTCATGGAAAATGTGCATAATTTCATGTGTACATAAGTGATAAGTCATAAAATAACCGTCCGTTTTTAAACATAAAGTAAGAAATATAACGATAATTTAACCACTTAGATAACAGGTTGTCAAAATGTGTAAAGTATAGAGATATAAACTGATATGATTCTATTGTGCATAAAATAATAAATTCGTCAATTAATATTTGGGCGAATTGTATTGAAGTGTTTAAAAGTCTGCCTAGAAGAATGAATATTTAAGAAGCCTAGGAGAGAAGCAAAGTGTAATATTTTCTATCTCAAGTCTAAATAACATCAAAGTGTAGTTCACATCACTTCGAGACAGTGGCAATTTATTGTATTGTTTTTTAATTTCATTGACTAAGAGCCAAATCTTAAATTGTATTTACCAGAACTAACAGACTTTTGTAACCTTTTGTGACAAGAAGTACAGCAAAGAAAGTTTTGAAACACATGGTTTCAAATGCATTTGATTCAATCTTTTATCAAAAGAAACATGTATAGGTACTAAAACACTCAAATTATTCTGTTCCTTGGAAGGAAAACACTTTAAACATTTTCTTCTTTTTGTACAGTACAAGAAGATCATCAGTCTGTTTGTTTTAAAAGACTAACCTGAACAGACCCCCCTCCTCCCCCTGCATCGTTGACCCCCACCAAAAAAGAGACATTTATATTTGTTTTGTTGTCAATGACAGACTTGAGTGCTGAAACATATGTACTAATCAATTCTTTTTACAATTACTCTACATTTGTATGGAAGTTGTAGTTGTTGAATGTTCCGCAGCACCATTGTTGGGTTTTTTATATTTAATTTTCAGGACAATTCAATTTTGTAGTCTAATAATCTTAAATATTTTTTTTACTTGGGTATACAGTAATTTTGTAATTCCTCAAACAAATTAGTTAAAATTAAAAACTAAACATGGCGTGTGGATAGCTTATTTTTGTTATTATCTTATACTTGTTCAATATTTTGAAATTATTGTATATTTAGAATCTTTTGTTAATGCAGTTTTTCCCTGCCATATTTGCCTTATCTTGTATAATTCTCTTATAATAATCCGTTTTAATGTTCTTTAACATATATAAACTTTTATAATTTTACTAGTTTTTTAAAATTATATTTGCCTGAAAAATGTTTCCACCTGTGATGTATTTATTGCTAGTGGAGACTGCAGCTGTGTTCTCTCACCTTTCTAAAAATGCATGGAAGAAGATAATATATTAAATTGGCTACTTTTAATTATAAACATACCACATTGTAGTTATGACATTCATCATCTATTTTTAAAACGCCATCTTTAAAGTACTAGTAGTGGTGTACAGATGTGAATATAATTCAAAATTGACCAGATTTTATTATGTTTACTTCAAATAATTGTTAATGTTTAATTGGGAATTAATTTTTTTTAAGATTGAGGTATATTGTACAAATTTAAAATCTATCAATTACACTGCTGTTATATTATAGTTTTAGCCAATTAAATCAAAACTTTTCTATTTGAATGTCCCCTAGATTAGACAGGCAAAATGGCAAGTTGATTTTTGCATTAGCTACACTAACAGATAATAAGTAATTGAATAAATATTGGTAGCATTGTAGAAAAATGAAGCATAAATAAAAGTAAAACACACCAATACATATTTGAAAACACTTTAATAGTTTGATTATTTCATGGCATCTTTCTTAGGAAGTAGTCTTAATAAGACTAAACAGGAAGCTAGCTTCACTGATGCTACCTTATTTGTGAAAGATGTAAACTTATCTGGTGGACTTTCAGTTCCCTGGAGGTTCTTCTATTGTTCTCTGTGAATGTCAGATGGTGCCAGTGTCTCAACAAAACTGAAATCGGGCTTTGTTAACAAATATACTAGACTTTGTGATAAAACCTAAATATTTGTTAACAAGGTCGGAGTTTAACCTTGTTTCAACACCAACAGCAACAAATTTTAGAATAGAATTTTGATAGCATCAGAGTAGTCTTCATGTTTCACAAATAAGTTGGCACCACCGAATAAACCTTCTTGTTTGGTCTTAATACTAATACTTCCTGAGGCGGGCCCCAAAAATATCGAAATATTGGTGTTTTTACTTTTATTTGTGCTTCATTTTTCTACAATTCTATCATATTTTTTAAATACATATTATACTTTCTTTAGTGCACTTCGTTTGATACATATTACAGCTAAAAAGGACATACAATGAGATAGTAGCAAGTAGCTACTATACAGGATTTAAACTTTTATTAAATTGTTTGAGATTTTTTGGTGTTATGGTGGGGAGGAGGGGGGGGGGGTGGGGGGTTAAAGACATGCTCTTCTTGGTGCAGTACACATCTTTTATATTTTATGGTTTTTAATAAATATTTTTAAACATTATTGTTGAGTTAATACTGTTCAAATATAAGCATAACAGCTTTTATTTCATCACTGTGGTGTTGTTTATTTTTATCAGCCATTAAACACGTATATATTACTGATTAAATTTTGTCTAATAACTACCGAAATCAATCAATCACTTTGGAGTCCACAAACACATGGACAAACATTACAAGTCTGTTAAACGTAACTGAAAAAGCAACCCACACATGCGCAACAACACAATAGACCAGAGACAGGACAACAAATACATATGTCTCATCATAGTCAAGAACTAAATAATGTCAACAATCATTATTTATAAAACTATAACTGAAATTAAATATAAAACATTAATTTGGATTAATAACTTGTTATGAAATAATGTCTAATCAAGTTCTATAATTGATATAATAGGTTATTTCTCATCAGTACACCTCTACAAAAATAATAGTTCTGAAATTAGTAACATAAATATTGTTAATTTTTAAATAAATAAATACAGTATTTAAAAAAAATTAATACAGTATTTATAATTTCTCAGGTCCCCGGCAATCACTGCCCAAAACATTATCTTTGCATTTAATCTTTATACTTGTGCACTACTTATTTATTTATCAAACTGCAGATATGTTTTAAACACTGCCATTTTCCCCAGAATAATTAAATATAATATTTATTGAAACAAAATAACATATTATGTGCCCCTTTATAATGTACCCTATGTATTAAAAAAGGTTTTTTATATAAATAGTGGTAATCACAAATTTCATAATTTAACAAAGTTAATACACCTTGAGCAATTTGGGGAAAATTCTTTGTTCTGTACTGTACTTATTAAATTTTATCCCCTAAATATATATTAAAAAGTCTTATATTAGCGTTTTGTGGTAGTCTTATGATACAGTCATCAAATAATAATTGTTAGTCTATATACTGGTCAGTAAGAATATTTATCTGATTCTTTCCGCTAAACTTACAATAAATAAAAAGTCAGATTCATAGGGGTATGTGAATATTTGGTAATAGTGACACTGATTAGAATTTTATATTATTCGATAACTCTAATCCAAACTAGAGAAAATCAAAAGGGCTTAGACCGTTGCAAATCACACATTATGCCTAAAAATTATAATATATTTTTAATAACAATCATGATGCTTATTAATTATTACAATATTGACCTGAAAATAAGGCACACTTTTTATTTTTACCAAAAAAAGACCTTATAAAACTTTTTCATAGCCCATAATCACACCCTTGGCTAGCATGTAACAAATGTGTTAACTTTGAGGACTGAAGATGTAAATTGAAATAGTTTAAAATCACCACAACAGATACTCTTTACAGTGTGAACATGTTGAAGAACTTATGGCACTAGGATCAAAAACTAATCCAGGGTGTGGTTTTTTTTTATATGGAACTTTTATTTAATACGATAACTTTAGCATAATAGAATATGATTAAATTTTATAGTTATTTAAAATTTGCTAGTAATATTTGCCTGGATTTAAGATTTGATTTGAACTAAAAAAAAGTCTGCTTTGCAGATGTCTAAAGATCTAATTCCAAATTTGAACCATTCTATAAGTTTGTGATTAGATATAGTGTACCTATTATAATTAGTATTATTATATTAAAAGTTCACTAGCGTTTATTGAACTGAAGTTCTAAAAATTGAGGGATATTTATTGAATTGAAGTTCTTCTTAAAAATTGAAAGGTTTTGTTCAAATTATTTGTTTTCATAATAAAGTGTCATAAGAACATTTTGAAATCATCGAAAACAAAATTCTAGATACAATTTTTACTGAATTTGGCTGCCAGCAAAATTTAAAGCCTCATCTGCACTACCACAAAACAAATTCTAAAATATACCATGTATTGTATGTCGTCTACTCTGTATTCTGATGTTATTTACATTTCTTAAGTAGCATATCCATTCAAATATAAGATAATTTTGTTTTCAATCAAAGTTGTTTCACTTGGTTTAGAATGTACACGCAACAGAAACATGCATTGCAAAATTTCAAGGCAGGAATTGAGTGAAACAATTGTGAATACATTTCAGAAACTATTTACCAGCAACAAGGATAGTATGGGGCAAGCAACTTAAAACCGGCCTTCTGCACCAAAATGTAGATTACCAAGTGGGCCAGTTTTAAGTTGCTCACACTATATATCATCCCATTAATTAACCTTAAAACATTGAAATATTATATATATATATATATATATGAAATACTTAAGTATTGAGTATAAACGAAAGAAAATTATGTAAAATGAGTAAAGAGGGGAATTCAGGCTAAATAATCCAGCACAAAATGCGGATCTTTTCTTTAGTAAAATTAAATATGACACATAACTTCACTGAACAAATCAAAGAAATACATCACACATAACCTAAAGATGGGGTCAATACAAGGGGGTATTTACCAACTTGCAGCTCAGGCTACAATCAAAACTCATCAAAAGCTAACAGGAAACTAATTATAAATACAGTAGCTTGTTTATTGCCACCTTATATAGGGTGGCCCACAGAAAAGTAGCCTGCCTCCTATATCCAGCAGGCGCCTCACTCTGAATTGGAGGAGGTCAATCCCCTTCCACCCATATTGTGACATGAAGAATGAGTCAATAAAGCTCCAGAGAAGCAGTTCACTGACTCATTCTTCATGTCAAAATATGGGTGGAAGGGGATTGACCTCCTCCAATTCAGAGTGAGGCGCCTGCTGGATATAGGAAGCGGGCTACTTTTCCGTGGGCCACCCTGTACCTCTGAGTTAATCAGTGGAAATATTTGTGCATTTGTATCTGGGTCTTAGTTCCATTTAATGACATATAAAATGAAAATATGGTGATTACAAAAAATGAAAATATATATTAAATGTTTTGCTAAAAATGACAGAAACAAAATAATGAAGCCATTTTGTGTTAGATTTCTAAGATTACTTATATAGATTTCCTCCTGATTTTTATTCATTACTTTATCTACAGATATTTTCCTCAAACTCCATGTTTTGAAATTTGAATTAAGTAATTGAACATTCAAATGATGACATACATGACATTATAGAATGTAGATAGTGCTTACCAATAAGTGAGGAGTTTGATTAAAAATTGGTTCAAAAGTGTATTCAATTGAACATTAACTTTGCTGTTGGTCTACTTAATTTTGCAGTTTTTCTGCATTGCTTGTGCATTCAGGTGGTATTAAAACTAGTAGTGTAACTAGGATGAGGCAGGTGTGACACATGCAATGGACTACACATTTAAATTAGTAATTCTAATACCAGTATAAGTTTCATATTTTTAACAACAAAAGTATTTTGCTTTTACTTTTTAATAAGTACGGTACTATAACGAGCATCCAGTTTGAGTACCAATATATTCAATCTAATTCTAAAGAACAATTTTCAAAGTATGCAATTTTGTTTTTCCCTGAGTGCCATCAACCCCCGTCAATCCCAGTTACACCTCTGGTATAAAAAATACTGTGCCATTACGAATTTGCTATATCTCATAGGCCAAATTGGACATTTTCGCCTGTCACAAATGAAAGTAGGAACCCCCTTCTTTAGACTCTTAGAATGGTATGATTAACTCTTATAAAAATTATTTGAAAATAAATTACCCTGTAATATAGAAGATATAGTGCCATGAATGGGTAAGATGCTTGTGAATAAGGAATTGTGATGGCTTATCTGAGAAAGATTGAGGTTTGTCACAGCCTCTAATACTATTAATATGTAAAACTATGATGATGTTGCACCATAAAAACCTTCAATATATTTTTATTTCCTAGTATTGTCTATTACTTGGTTTATCTTTTTTATGTTTTCTTTTTAAGTCATCATTTTATAAGAGACATACAAGAAAATATTTATTTTTAATTTTGTGCTGAGATTAAATACATTTATTTGAAAATAAAAATAGTACTAAGATTAGAAAAATTAATGTAATCTGTTAAATGTAAATATATCCCTGTCGTTACTTTATATAAGTGACAGACTTCTGTCATACTAGCAAAAAGGACATAGTTTGCATATTTTATTTAAAACTATTTATAGTAATGATCTGTCCAGTTAATAGTTCTTGGTTGTACAATCTTATTAGATCTGTAATTTTCTTATCTCGCACATCCCTAATTTTATTTCATCATCAGTGTCCAAAATAAACAGACTAACATAAATTTAGTCAGATAATTTTGTTTATCTGGAGGAAATATAACTTGTTTGGAGGCATTTTTGATTTTGGGCTACTGAATAGTTTTCTTTCTATCTATCCATTTCAATTTATATCTGTTAATAATTTATAGCATGGGACTCCATTCTATTTGGGGGGAAATCCAATTTTTTGTAAAATTTCTGAGAACAATTCATCAAAACTTATCGACAGTAATATTTACATCTGCATAGAGCTACCTCAAAATTTTTCTTCATTTGACAAATCAGTAGTTTTTTATTTGTATATGCTAGTTCCCACATTCGATATCAATAAAGCACTGTGTTGGTTGAGTTGTACAATTACCTATTACACAATCATTTCATTTTAATGTTGCAACATGATATAACACTTATTTGTTATAACTTAAAGTTGCTATTAGAGATTTTCTTTCTAGTCAAATACAATAAATTTTAGACAGCTACACATGATAATTTTCAGCTTTTCGGTACAATATTCACTAACAAATCTAATTTAATTTTCACATTCAAATGCATACATCATTTTAAAATTTTAATTTAGAACACAATATTTCATTGCAATCTAAATTTTTAATCCTGATTTTTTCTGTGTGCAATACTATTTCCTTATACTAAAACTGTTCAATTAATTATGATACAAGCAGAGCGTCTATCCTACTTCTATCAAATTGTTTGGAAAAATTAAATTTAATATAGTCAAAGTGAAAATAAAAGTCTAAATATATTGATTTGGTTTTTCACTAAACAATACCTTTCAGACATTCTTCTTGCATACATAATGGAAGGAATGTTTTTAAAATTACCATATAGGTTATAGTAAACATCACTGTTTATTAATTAATACATTAGAAACTAAACTAGACCCAGACAAATATTAAAAATGTTAAACTATGTATTGTCATTGAGTCTATTTCATACACAAAACTATAAATAGCATAAAATATTTCTGATTGGAGGGGAAGCTTTGCCTTAGTTGTGGATCAAATTATCATACAAAGACTTTGATCAAAACTGTTTGTTGATATGTGTGGCTGGAGGATTATGTATGCGTACATGTATATACATTTAAGTGACCTAATGTCATGATAATAATGAGTTTTGCACTTTGAGAAAAAAAATGCATTGTCTTATCATTTGTTTGGAAATGCTTAAATTGAATTGAATTGTAGCTTTTTACAAACAGTATGAATAACTATCCCAAACACTGCAGCCCTTTTTATAAACAGAAAAAAACAAGACACATTTTCAACATATTTATAGTTTTTGTTACAAAAGTAAATGTATTCAATAACTGAATATAATTATTACAACCTGTTGGGGAAAACGTCACGGTACCTTATTTCAGGTCAAACATTGGCCATTCACTATCTAGACACTGACTCACATTGCAGTGAGATCTGAGACTTTTTTGAAGGTGTTAGATTTGCATGGGGATATGAGTGATCTAAAGAATACAACCCAACGCAAGTTCAATAGCAGTTGTTAGCAGTAGAAACAATGTTTGTTGAGAGAGTATTACAATATATAAAGTACGTAACATATTTTACACAATTTACCCCCAAGCAGTGACTGATAAATCTAAAGATATCTTTAAAAATTCAGACTGAATCAGAAATATATTAAAAAATATATATTTATAAAACAAGTAATAACAAGCAAAGAAAGTCCATGTTTAGTAAAACGTTGACAGCTGTCATTAACATGCTTTGTTTCAAATAAGTTTTTTTCAAGGCATATAATAAATTTAAACTTATTTTTTTCTGAAAAATAAATAATTAAGTAATAATTTAAATAAATGATGACCTATCACTATGATCTAAAAGTATTTTTTGTGGGCACATGTGCCCTGAATTCAACATGTTTATTTATGATCTGTATAGAGAGAGTTCAGAATGGAGAATGGATTGTAAAGAATGGGATGAGAAAATAGATGCATATTATTACATTATAAATTGTCTTAACATTATGTTAAATTTTACTTTTATTTTAATGTATGCATGTTTAATTTCACTTATATGCAAACTCGTAAATGCAACAAAATACTATGCTACAGCTTTTTTTTCTTTTAATTAAATAACTAGATGCATTTTAAATATAGAAAGCCTTTGTGAAGTAAGGTCAGACTTTTTAAAATTTGGAAAGTTTATCATATACTAATGGCAGTACAAGATTGATAGCATGAGGTTATTAAGTCCTTAAACATGAGATAAAGTTAGTATTTCAAGTTTGAAATCTTTCACAAGTGTTTCCATCTTTTAATCTTTGTTGCTCTTAGTCTCAATACATTAATTGATTTGAAATACCACATGTGTATATTATTGTATATAATTACATTCACAATGAGAAACTTCTTTAAATATTTATTCTTAAAGTGACTTTTATCATTTAAATTTGTTTTACACAAACTGTAATAAAAGGGCTGAAAAGGCAACAGTTTAACTGATGTAAATATTATTTGATTGTAATTAGTTTGTACATGTATTTAAGCAGCAAAAACTATTAAGTTGTATATTTTGATGTTAATAAAAAATATATTAAGTTATGTTAATGAAGTGCAATATGTACAAAAATTATGTAACAAGTTTTTATACGTTGTAAATAATAATTTTTAAGTTTTGACTTTATAGATTTTATTAATAATAACAAAATTTTCTATTTATTTTAATTTTTTTAATTATTTAAAGGTATCTATGAGTAATGTCATGTTTTTTGTTCCTAAATGAATTGAATGGTGTACAATAATTAATTAATTATATAAAAAAATACTTGAAGTCTTCAAGAAGTTAATATAATTTAGGTGCACAAATATTGGATTAGATTTGTAATACTTTTTTCAATCATAGTTGAACTTTAAAACACAGTACACATCTGATTCCATGTGTTTGATCTATCCAGTTTACAGCTTATCCGTGCATCATCTTAGAATTTATTTTCATTTCCAATTTTCGACAACTTATGAACCAGACAACTTTACTAATTATGAAGTTTCAAAGGGTAGTTTTGAAGACTTTGTACGCTTTTTTACATAGATATTGTATTGGCTCACTTTTTTTAATGTAAAAAATTCCATCTCATAATATGGTTGTGTTACTATATTTAATGAAAATAGCTTCTTTTCTTATTATTAACATACCAGCGAGATCATTTTATTTTATTTAGAAATACTTCTTACAATATTTATGTTACGACGACAAATTTTAAAATTATTTTCAATAATTTGCTAAAAACTAAAACTTCATAGTTTATTTATTCTTGTATCAATCTATGTCTTTTTTTTGCTATCACCTTTCATAAATTATGTCTATTTATACAACTTCAAGATAAATATTGACCTATCAATGGTATATAGATTTGCTATATCTTCTCAAATGGTTTTTTCTAAAGTGATCCAACTATAAGTGTTATTTAATTAACAACTCAAGTGAGTTATTTAATTGAGTTCTTTGCAATCAAATGTGTTGACATGAATAATTTTTGGTACATCACAATTGATTATATCAATCAGAAGTGGCCTAATTTTTATTTTTTCATTAGGCAAAGAAAACTTTTAAAAACTCACAATTATTTTGCTAGCTTCAGACACAAATATTCCATGAACTTGCCGTTTAGGAACAGTTAAACATGACATTATTTTGGATGAATGAGTCTTGCCCTTCTACCCTCCTTTTCTACACTTTTTGGTATGTTGGGCTTCAAAAAAAGAGCTGCAGTGCTTTGTGGAAACATTAAAAAACTGGTGCAGTATTATTACCTATTAGAAAGACTTTTCCCAAACAATATTCAATATGTAAACCAACAAAATAAATATTGATGTGTGCACAAATATTACATATTGTTTCTGTAGATCTTGAAGATTTCATGAGAATGAATTTGTAATCTCTTAATTAACATGACAAAATAAAATTGTAGGTATTTACTCAAGAATGAAGTAATGACTGCTCTGTAAAAGATATCTTAAGGCCTCTTATATTTGTAATATATGACGAAGTAAAGGCAAAATATGCAATATTACTACTGTTGTTATGGCGACTGTTGTAGCATAAAGGTACACTTATAAAAGCCTAGGAGGAATTCATAGTTGTTATATAATTAGTTTTTGTATTATGTATAATAATGGCTAGGAATGTTTCTGATAAGTAAAGGGACTGAATTATTTTTAGGTATGATTTCCTTCTATGTTTTTGTTTGTATCTGTGCTGATCCATTGAAAAGATGATAGAAGATTAAAACTACTAATTGTACATTAAAATGACTTGTTCTATTTTGTGCAGTAAAGAGACACCACAAATTAAATTGCTGTGTTGTTATTGCCACACCTTAGATTTTTTGAGAATCCTATTTTTCATTAAGTGTAATAACTTGTTTAAGACTACCTCCTTATATTTTAAAAGATTATTGATTTTTTTTTTGCTGATAAAAGCTAAAAAGGAAAAGAAAGAAAAAGACATTCTAAAAACAAATTTTTGGTCAAGACAAGGATTATTGATCTAATCTAGTAGGTAATAATGAGAAGGATAGCTCAGTAGAATAGAGAGAGGATGGAAAAAGTGCACAAAACTAGGATTTGACACTTTACCTTATAATCAATGCAAGTCTCACCTCAAACCACTTGGCAACCATTGTCGTTATTTCACAGTGGAAAGGTTGTTACTACCTTTCTTTCTTATTAGATGATAAACACTTGTGGTAATTGAAGATCCACTTCCAGAAAATAAAAATTACAAAAATTTAGTTTATTCAATATTTAGAAGGTGGCCAATTTCAAAGAAAGAATTATTTTTTTTTATGAAAATTTTTTTGACACTTGTTGTTTGTGGACAATTTAGATTAATTTTGTATTAATTCATTAGTAGACTCTACACGATGTGGATAGTTCTTTCTGATCGTGTGTGTCACTGGGTGGGAATTTGAATTGACATGATGTAATTTATCCCAAATGATGAGGAAAGGCGTTAAATACAAAGTGGCTCACTGGACTATAATTCAGCCCCATGATATTAGCCAATGTGGAGGATGCTGGTCTTAGAATAGATTTATGACAAATGTTGAGCGAATTTCACTGGAGATGCTGCATTGCTAATACTGAGTCCTGTTAAAATAGCATAATTCGTAAGTTAAGGCTCAATCTAACAATGTCACATTTTAAAGTACTTGTAATTTAACTGTTTATAAAGTATAACCATTGGTTAAACTTATTGCTGTGTCATAAAATGTTGTTTTGTTGTGCTAATCAAACTATGCACGAGTGTCTTCCATTAGTTATTGTTTTGTTTTTTTTACTATCTGTTCAGGACACATACATATATTATAATATGATAATTACTAAAATGGGGTAGGGATGAGGAAGTAAGGAATTTAAAGGTAATCAACCCAAATTTCCTTTGAAGGAGAGCGAGAAACAATTTATGAAAAACCACCCTCAGTAGACCCGACAAGGATTCAAACCCCCATCTCATTATCAGCAGGTCAGTTATCATCATATCAATAATCCCAAATGTTTTCGAAGCAAGACAAAATGTAGCCTTACTCAAGGGTGGAGATTTATGATTACCTGCACAAAAAACTTAGGAGTGTGGGGAGTGTCTTCCCCCACAATGTCGGAGGCAAGCAAATGTTTGAACTATATTTACCTCTATAAGTTATATCAAAGGTTTTGTGAATGGTAATTGTGGACTTGGGATTAACATTTTTTTAAACTAGTCACTAGCATTAAAGCTATAAAAAGTAAGCCTAACCTTGGCTAAAAGAAAATTGTTTTAATAATGACAGAAAAGTCTAATATTATTAGTACCTATTGGATTGCGCTGTGGCTTATGAGAAGACTTGCTGCCTACGATTGTATTAACACCAACTATCCAACCTACACATGCATATTATCAAAGGAAACAATTTCTACCCTGCCATTGATATTACAAAATAGTTACTTTTAGATTTTGCATGTATAATTCATTTTAAAAAATTACTCTTCAGCAATTGTATGTATCCATTTAATCAACCAAATGTACGCAAAACTAATAGTTTTCTTAACCCCTGCAATGCAGGGCTACATTTACGCTCGACACCTGCATGAGCAGGCCTCCAGGGGTCTGTTCCTTGCCACAGGCCTTACTTAAAATAATAACTTAATGCATTTAAAAATATTTGGTGGAATGATTTAATGTTTATGTGGACATAATGTCTGATAACTGGAAGGTAAATATTGCGTTAATTTGACAAGCACTTTTAAGGAGATGGCGCTAACCAAATCTAAAATAAAAATATTATCACTTAACCTTATGTTAATCTCTAATAAAAGAGTAATGGCAGCGAAGGAATGATGGTGCCAAATGGCTGTATTAAATTAAACAATAAAAAGAGGATATTCGGGTAGGGCCTACACACCAGAAAATTGTAAACCTCAAAGTTCAGCATTAAAAACACAACAAAGCACATGATTATGAAAATTACAGGGTACATCAGTCTCTTCCAGCAAATAAGACACTTTAAAATGTTGTAATTTTTGCACAATCAAAAATTATTATTAATACTATTAGCACCACGTCTTACTACCCCATGATCGTGGGATGAAATGGAGAACCTACAATTTAATGTGGTATCCGAACCACGGTGGAGGCCTGGCATTCCAAACATTCACAAGTTGTGATTAATACACGTCAGAGGTGAAGGAAGGGTTTGGCAGTCAGATAAATATGTGCCAGGACCAAGTATTGAACACCGGATGCCCAGCACAGAAGTTTGACACCTTACCCCTAGACCGTCAGATCACCCATAATCTATGGACTATAAAAATGTTGGGCAGTGCTGAGATTCAAAAGGCTACTTGGGTGGAAAACATTAATTTCCTCCACTGAAAAAGGCAAAATAATCTTTTCAACATTTATCCTAGAAGTTAAAGGTTATAAAATAATTTCCAGAATTGGTTTTAGTCAGTAAAATAAACTAGATAATATATATTTTGGGAAATTTTTTAATGTTCTTTATTTATCAAAAAATCACAGCATTTATTGTTAAAAAACTTGAGATGACATAATCATATATGACACTTTTATTATTGGGATGTCGCTAAATATTTAATATATCTTGGAGTATCTGACTCTTCTGATACTTAATTACAAATTTGTCTGATTTCTGAGATACAAACTACTAACAAAGTAACTGTGATACAATATTCACCCATTATTTAGAAGAGATTAAAAAGAGTATGATTGATACCTCTTGGCATTTCTTACTTCCCTAATACCTTACAACCGATTTTGCTTGGTTTTTGAGAATAAAAAAACTGACACAGAACCATCTTTGAACCAATTTAGGTACTATTTGGACGATATTAACTGAAGGTATAATATTTATTTGTATTTCTTACTTTCCTAATACTCTAGAGCAGACTTTGCTTATTTGTATGAGACCAACTAAATATACCTCTTGGAGTATCATATTCTCCTGATACTTGTTTATGAATGTCCTATTTATGAGGACAAAAGCTATCCAGGTAAATGACATCTCTGAAATAATTTAGGTATTATTTGGTAGATATATTTTCTACCTTCTGGTGTTTCTTACTTTCCTAACACTTCACAACAGATTTTGCTTGTTATTTTAGACAAAAAAAAAGCGAACACAGAGCCATCTTTGAATCAATTTAAATACTATATGGGTGATATTAATTTAAAGTATAATATTTATTTGTATTTCTTACTATCAATACCCTACTCTAGAGCAGACTTTTGTTTGGATTATGTCAACTGAAGGTACCTCTTGGAGTATCTTACTCTCCTAATACTTGATTACAAATTTGTCCTATTCATTAAACTAGTCAAGAAAAAAAAATTACAGAGTGAAACAATTTATGAACTATTTGGAGATGAAATGGAGACCCTACAATTTAACTTGGGATATGAACCACGGTGGAGCCTGGCATTCCACACATTCACAAGTTGTGATTAATAAACGTCTTGTCAGTGGTGAAGGAAGGGTTTGACAATCGGATAAATCTGCGCCAGGACTGAGTATTGAACCCCGGACCCCCAGCACAGAAGTCTGACACCTTTCCCCTAGAATGTCAGATCACCCATAATCTATGGACTATAAAAACGTTGGGCAATGCTCATCCAATGTGTAAAAAGATTAACTTTTTAAATCTGGGCAAAATGGTGAGATTCAAAAGGCTACTTGGGTGGAAAACATTAAATTCCTCCGCTGAAAAAAGGCAAAATAATCTTTTCAACATTTATCCTAGAAGTTAAAAGGTTATAAAATAATTTCCAGAATTGATTTTAGTCAGTAAAAAAAACTAAATTGTATATATTTTGGGAAATTTTTTAATGTTCTTTATTTATCAAAAAATTACAGTATTTATTGTTATAAAAAACTTGAAATAGCATAATCATCTGTAAGACACTTTTATTATTGGGATATCACTACATATTTAATATATCTTGGAGTATCTGACTCTTCTGATACTTAATTACAAATTTGTCCTATTTCTGAGACACAAACTACTAACAAAGTAACTGTGAAACAATATTCACACTGCGTATAACCCGAGCGGGTAGTAAGCCGCGGTGCTAATAATAATAATAATAATATTCACACATTATTTGGAAGAGATTAAAAAGAATATGATACCTCTTGGTATTTCTTACTTTCCTAATACTTCACAACCGATTTTGCTTGGTTTTTTAGAATAAAAAAACAGACACAGAGCCATCTTTGAACCAATTTAAGTACTATTTGGATGATATTAACCAAAGGTATATTTATTTGTATTTCTTATTTTCCTAATACTCTTGAGCAGACTTTGCTTATTTGTATGAGATCAACTGAATATACCTCTTGGAGTATCATATTCTCCTGATACTTGTTTATGAATTTGTCCTATTTCTGAGGACAAAAGCTATCCAAGTAAATGACAGATCTCAGAAACAATTTAGGTATTATTTGGAAGAGATTCAATTTCTATCTTACCTTCTGGTGTGTCTTACTTTCCTAATACTTCACAACAGATTTTGCTTGTTATTTGAACTGGAAAGATTTCATTCAATTTAAGTATAAAGAACACCTGTGTGTTTCTTTACATTTCTGAGAAAGAAACAAAGTAAATGAGAGCCATCTGTGAAATAGTTTATAAACTATTTGGTTAAGACTCACTAAACGCATGGTAATCCATGGTGTTTCTAAATATTTTGCCAATACTCCATAAATGATTCTATTAGTTTTTTAGATAAACTAAAAAACTGACAGAACCATCTGTAAACTAATTTAAATATTTTCTTGAGATTCAATATATTTATAGTGCCTGGAATAAGATCAACTAAACATTTAAATAGAGTACCAATTCTTTTTTAAAATATGGAAAATCGTGATTCACTCCACTAGCAGAAGAGTTGACCATGGAAGGAATTTCACGTCACATTACGTGTACCATGTGATGTGTTCCAGCCAGACAATAATGTTATGAGCAAAGTCAACACATTTAAATTAACTTAATTTGTGTTGAGCATAAGACTTATTCAGTAGAGTTTGTTTGTCTGGGTTTTGTTAACATTAAAATGTTGTAGTCTATCCTTTCACTTTAATTTGTAGCCCATGTAAGCTTCTACCGTAGGTACTTTTTAGCCTAACCATCCCTAATTGAAGTTTTAGTGAACAATTTGTTTTCAAACAGTTACAAATCATACTGTTTAGCTTGAGTTTTTACTTTTGTAAATCCTGTTCTCACAAGCCATTTTGGAGCCATATCTATGCTATGCCTTGACTAACCAACTCTTATAAAGTTTTTCTAGTTCAAATTCCATTTAGCTCGAAGTTACTTAGTACAACTCCTGGGTGAATAATTCATTGCATGTGAGAAGAGACTTAAAATCCACAACACACTTAAACATAAGAATGGTGGCTACCAACTACAGATATTTTCTTATACCTTTATTTTGCTATGGTTTTAACAAAAAGTGGTAAAGCAATAATTTCAATTTAAAAAGAATCCCTATTTTATGATCATAGCATGTTACACATTTAATAAAAATGTTTCAGTGTAAATAACATTGCTAAAACACTATTTTGTTAAAAATTTATGGTTCTACCTGAAGTCAAATCTTATTTTTTGCTAAATTTAAGTTGTTTACACTGAAAAAATAAATATATTTAATGGGTAGATGAATTTGGAAAAAGGAACTTCAACTATGAATTGAAAGAAAAACATGTTAAAATATTAATGGGTATGTACGTATGTACTCATGAAGTAAACAAATTGTGTGTTCAAATACAACTTTTAATAGTAGAAGGTAATAAAAAAACAGGTAGCACACATTATGTTGAGTAAAATAACTTTATAGTTATCTTTTAAACAATTTAAAAGTACTTCAATATCACCAAATTTAGTTTTATATATTTGGTAGTACATATTTTCTGCTCCCTGATAGCAAAAATATTAAACACTTTAATATTCTTTCGTGAGTTACTTACAAAACTTTGATTAAACCTTTTTTGGTTATGAACAGTCATATTATATTTTTTAAATCCTTGACTGTACTTTAACTACTTTAACCAATACTTGTGCCCTGGTTGGCAAATTCAAAACAATTTTTTTTATCAGGAGCTGTTCTTAATATTGTAAATCAAGTACAATTCTTACATACAAGTTTATTTAATAGGCCCAGTGTATACTTTATTGTAAAAGAAATGAGATTCAATTTATTTCTGATAATAATACTACAGTTTATTATATTTACAAGTAAAATTACAATATATATATATATATATATATATATATATATATATATATATAAATTACAACATTAATATAATTTATTAAAAATTTGAGCATTTTATTTGGTATGGTTTTGAATCAGTTTAGTTCATTTTTTAAAGGCAGTCACCACAGTTTCCACTTCCTTCCGCCTTTCTTTTCTGACTTCTTCTTATTCTTCTTTTTATCACTCTAAAAAAAGAGAGAAAAAATGGATAAATTAATACAAATTCAATGAAAAACAAATGTGTACCTTCAAAATCTAGGGGTCGTCTTAAAATCACAGACTAAGGAATGGGTTAAGCCTAAATCAAAAGGTAACATTTTCCATATCAATTTAATATTAATAAAATAGTGCAAGCCTGCCGTTTTTAGAAATTTTTATCTATTTTCGTGGATTTTAAAGGTTTAACACAGATCACAGAATATTTGGCTATTTTCACAGATTTTTAGGCTATTTTTTAGGTTGTGGCCTGATATGGTATTCGATAACCATAGTATCGAATGGTATCGCAATAATCGATACTATTAGTATTAACTAAAAATCTTGATACCACTCTTTAGTAATTAACACGGTTATATTTTCAAATGGGTTGGGGCAAGTGATGGGCATAATTGAGTTGAATTCTATTTTGTTGTGCTCTTTTTGATTATCTTCCAATTACTTCACTACAATATTAAAAATAGATTTAAAAACAAATAATGAATTATCAAATTGTTGAGTATTTAAGTCTTAAAACTTTGCTTATATAGCCAGTGCTTGTAATTTTATTTTTAATTACTTTATAATTATTCTATATTATGAATTATGTATATATTTTTTATATTATAAAGTGAAAAATCAGTAATTATAATGAATGCTTAATAAATAGATGAGTTGATTAATGGCAAAATAAGGGTGAAACAATGTACTAATTAAACCATAGATTTTCTTATAAATTAATTCTATATTCTTAATACTATATGAGAATATTTCCCAATATTTAAAAATCATGATATGTAACTGTGAAAGTGATCAGAAGATGGTATTATGAAATAAACTATCCCTTCAGGTTGGCTTTATTCCCCATCACTTACTTTACAGTGTTTCCACAATGAATCTATTTGTTTATAATTAGGCAATTATTTGTTTCTCTCAACAATAATTTAGTAATAAAAGGGTTCGGCCTTGAAAACATTATTTATTTTCAAGTCACTCACTTTTTCTTGAAACTACTTTATACAAAAATGTATCATGTTTATTTAATGACATGCTTAAGTAACTTTAATTCATACATATATATTTTTAGTAATCAAATGCTTTTTTACTTTTTTTTAAATCCATCACTGTTTCCAGCCTGTGGCCATTCTTTTATTCAAGCCATATATTTTCCACTATCAGCTTGCAAGGCCTGTAGGCTAGGCTTCATATGCCTTATAATCCAACTAAGACTAGGACAGGCACCACAGCCAGTCCCCGGTCATTAATTAATCATGACCATATTGGGAATCAAACCAGGGACCCTTAGCTCTGTAGACAGACATAGTATCGCCTGAGCCAAGTTGTTAGTTTACATAGCTGTAGTAAACAATTATTTTATGTAATTGTAGCTTCATTCTGATTTTGAAATTGATAATTTTGGACAAATTTTCTTCCAGTGAAATAACAAATTAAAATTCTATGCAAACACAGTGTGAAGACAAATTTGATGGACACTTAACAATATTAATAACTGATAGAAATTAAAACCTTTTAAACAAAATATTACTATTTCTAAGAATTTTATAAAATATTTCTTACTTCATCAATCTTTTTTGATTTGTTTTTTCTTTGCAGTAACATTTTCTCCAATTCCTCGGCTTTTCCTGCTGCCTCATTACATTCAAAGGCGAGCTAGAACAAAAATATTTTACCACTTAATTTAAAGTCACCTCATTTATGAACAAAGTAATTATATACTTATGTTAGTCTTCATGCAAGGAAACCTTGATAGATTGCTCCCAAAATGTTTTATTGGTCGTATTGTTTACTTCGTATAGTCTCCACAAAAATCACATACAAACCATGTTAAATTTATATTGCAATCATTGTTCCTCAAAGTAGTGTATTTTCTGTGTCAAACGTTTAAAGGTTCATTGTCCAAGCTGCGACAGTTACCTGTGACTGTGGCTGGAGTGACAGTTTTTGTGCGTATGCAGTTTGAGTTGAGTTGTGACACAAGGCAATGGGGGCATGTGCCGCAACACTGGTGGAGTGAGTAGTGCTTGCCGCTAGAGCCGCAACAACAGTGGTAGAGTTGTAGCGGCATTGCGTGTTTTTTATTGAATTTTGTACGTTAATCAATTCAAAAAAGGTTTTAACAATGAAAACTAGAGATTCTAATGACTCACTCGCAGGATGTGGTGCTGTACGAGTTAGTATCCAAACATCCATGTGTGTGTGAATAATAATAATAATAATAATAATGAATAAAAATATTTTTATTATTAGTTTATTGTTTATTATATTATTATTATTTGTTCTGCCTAACGGACCACCAATGTGTTCTGTCCTCTTTCCTTCGACCTTTCCTTCTATGATGTAGTGCAAAAGACAGTTCTTCCTAAGGATGTAGCCGATACAGTTTGCTTTGTACTAAAGGATCACATATGAAATGGTTTACTTCTCACCCACTCTTCGTAGAACTTCATTTGTCACCCTGAATGTCCACCTGATTTTCTTAAGTCTTCTCCAGCACAATAATTCAAAGCTCTCCAAGTATTTATTTTCCATCTTCATAAGAGTCCAAGTTTTTGTTCCATAAAGCGAGATAATCCAAATGTAGTATTCCATCAGTTCCAAATGCAACTTGTTGGTCAGCAGTAACCTATTCTTGTCGAAAGTTTCCTTGGCCATGGCAATCCTCGACCTAATTTCCTTGGTGCAGTAGGCATCCTTTGTCAGCAGGCTTCCCAGGTACTTGAATTGCTCCATGTTTTCCAACTCCTGGTTTACAATTTTGATTTTCAACGCCTCTTCATTTTTTGAAGTTGCCATCACTTTTGACTTCTCAAGGTTGATCCTCCATGCCGTATCTTATCCAAGTGCATATGAATGTAACATCCGAAGTACAAGGACATGCATACATGCGTTCACCTTCTGTCTTTTCCTTCTGCTGTAAATCCAAATTAAAATATTCTTATCATTTTCTTCCTCCCTTAAAATATGTAAAAAGGTTCCGACACTCAGATCACCTGTACTCTCATCCATCTTGAAACCGACTGGCGACTGTGGTCGCGTCCTAGAAAACATCCCATGTGACTGTCACAGATTGAACAATGCACCTTAAATGGTTTATAATTATTTGGTCTGGTCTTCAATTTATCTCAACTCATCTTTTTTTCAGAATTAATGATAAAAGGAATCAATAACAGATACAAACACAATATTATTAACATCATGGCCACTAAACTAGATTTTTTCGTTAGGGACCTGAAACTTTTAAACGCAATTGACACTGGGATAGTTATTAATTTTATTTTTTATTTATTTAAGGTACTTAACATGCACTTTCTGAGCAGACTGATTATATCAAAACACGAGAATTTTTATGAGCGAGAGCAAAAGTGCCTACATATTTTGCCAAGAAAGGTATTACCTTCTAGGGTTATTTTACATGCCACAATCAAGATGAGATTCCCCTCCAAAGGCGGTTGTGATACAAATTTGTATCGCTCAAGAAAAATTTGTAGACACCAGCTGGGTTTGAACCCACAAACATCAGGTACTGAGACAAGCACTTTGGCCCAGGACCGTCAGTCGAGGTTGACCACTAGGATAGTGCATGGAGCATCAATGCTACCACAAAGTTGATAAACTGACTTGTGTACAGTTCAAGGTCAAATTACAATAAAAAGTAAAATATAAAGATTTTTCAAATATAAATTATAAGAAAAAGAATTAAATATAAAAAAACTCAGTACACCTGATGAGGATTCAAACCTTAATATCTTCGTCACCAACAGTCTAGTCGATTGCAAAAGTAACATCTTAGATCTTACAACACCTAAAGTAAAAAATCTATTGTAAAATAATGTTAAACCACCAAAGTTAATATGAAAACAAGTCAAAGTCATCATTCTCAACTGTTTCCATCCTGTGGCCGAGTCAGTTTAGTAAAATGTCTCCATCTTCCTTTTTCCTTCCACAAATTTTTCCTCCTTTGATTGCTTCCATTATTCTCCTCTTTCTTGCACACATTCTGTTATCTGCTCCTCTCGAGATGGCCTACATTGTAATATTTTTCCTATATACGTCATCTACATCATTATCTTTGGTGCCCTCTCCTTCTCCATCTTCATTGCATGCCCATACCCTGTCAGTCTTGCTTTCTTTACTATCGCATGTACTAAGGGAACTAGTGTTAATTTTTAATGACAACTAGTTTGAGCCCTCACCTTCCGCCTGTGCAACACAGTTCCCATTGAATATTACTATGTTGCTCCAAATGAATAAGGTTACATTTTTAATAATGTGTCTTAACAGTTGAAAAAGAAAGAAGACCTAAAAGAGCTTGTGTTAAAATGTATGATTGTGATGTATTTACAAGTTCTATCTGTTAGGCAAGTACAATATGAACACAGTAAGAAAGATATACAGTACAATTTTAATAGGAAGTGCCTTATCTGACATCTAAAAAAGTTACTAGATCTACTTTCACATATTCATTCATGTCAAGTCATGTGATTGACGTCTGCTAGTCTAAAAAATTGTGATGTGATTTTTTTTGTCAATAGTGATAACACTTTACTATCCTATTTATATTATTTTTAAATGTATTGATATTATCTTTTAAAGTGAAAGTTGCAGATTAGCTGGCTTGATATATGATTATATAATAATAATTTTACTAGCTTTTCTAACTGTCAGATATTACCATATTTTTTTACTATAAGTGAGTTGGTATGGTTATTACTCGCTATTTTTCAAATTAAACGGTCATACTTCTCTTAGAACGGTGATTGTTTTTTTCCAGTGCTGCAAGCTTTGGTCTGTGTCTGGGACGTATTTCATGACCCCATCAACCAGTAGTGCGAACCTTGTGACCCTCTGGATGGGGAGAGTCAAGAAAGATATGAGTGAGAAGTTCTGACAGGTGGGGTCAGCCTCCAGCTTTGATAGCGCCTCCGCGAACGTCTTGTCTTCTTCCCTAAAAACAAAGTGAATAAATTTAAGTATTTGTTTTAATTTAAATAATAGTAAATCATAGGAATCAGATTGATTATAAATTATGAGTCAGATTTTTCATAAAATTAATTAATATAAGTCTATATTTTGATCTTTCACAGAAAGTATATAGAAGGTGTGAAGGTTAGGCATGTTTTCTCTAGATTACTACTTGGTTTTTATTGGTGCATTATTTAAAATTATCAACACCAAGTCTAGCAAAATATTACGAAATGCAACATAATGGGCAATAAATTTAAACCAGAAACTTGACTTAATAAAAAAATGTAAGCAAAACATTATAATTTTCAAGAGCAAATAAGATGTTTGGAACATATTACTTTAAATGGCCTAAGGGCAACCTATTTTTCTTCACACTATTAGATAATGAGATGAGTTCAACCATATAGTATAAAATCATCTGGCACATTTGCTAGGTCAGTAGTAAATCTACCTACAGAGTCCTAGCCCCTGAGTTCAAATGCTAGTATAGTAGATAACCTGTAGGTTAAATTTGGATTTCCCCTTTCAGTGGTGAATTAACTGCCAAGAAAATGAGTGTTGTGTCTTAAAATTTAGTTTATAAGTTGTGTGCTATCGGTTCAGAAAAAGGAAACTTTAAAATCCACAAGAGAAAGAAAATATATAATTTTTATTTATATAGCACCACGTCTTACTACCCATTCGGGTTTTACGCCTAAGTACTAATTACGCTAATGGATTATAAATTGACAAGGTTGAATTTAAAGGAAGGGAACCCGCTTTTGCGTGGAGGTAAAGTGAAAAACAATTTAGTAAAAACTATCCCCAGTTCACCTGACTGAGATTCGAAACTTGATCTCCACGTCCTCGGCAGTCTAGTAGCTCAACATGACCAGTGCATTAGTCAACTATGCCACCAAGGTGGTTCAAGAAATTATAAAATCTTGTGGAAATTACTGAATTTTGAGAAACGTACCCAATCAAATGTTTTGTTTATTGGGCTGTATGTATTTGAATTTTTGATGTGTCTATTAAACTACATTCAATAGTTGCTTTAGAATGCTTTATAGGCAAACATCAAGTATATAAGATATTAATTAGTTATGTATAGCTATAATTTGCCTTGATACTCTATAAACTAATGAATTACCTTTATTTACCACAACAAGTCCCAAGGAATTATGGAGGGTTATTAACCCTTTGAGTACCAACGTAACTCAGAGCGATGCGCAAAATATTTGCTAAGATTGCCAGCGTCGCTCACAGCGATCCCATGTTTTCGAGCTCTTAGTTTAGTATTAAGTCAACAGATAGGATAGATTTTATTTCCACTGCATTCTTGTATGTTCAAACTACTTTTATTTGTCTCTGCACTTAGAGTTTTGATATATCGAACATTAAAATTATTTTATAACTTTTTACTTCATGAGTTTTATCTTTGGCCTTGTTTGTAAACATGGTTACTAAGAGGAAAGCTGTGATTCTGAAGACACAGAAATACTTGCGATATTTAATGATAGCTCAAGTGTGAGTGATCAATTTGTTAGTGATTCTGAATTTGTAAATAATGAAACTGAACAGGAATTATATTCTAGTGAAAGTGAAAGATCGGAACAAGTAGGAGTGACAGCTGACATTGATAAGGTAGGTGAGTGTGAATATGAGTGATTCCTATTGGAATGAAATAAATCTTGAAGATGAAGATAATCCACCCCAACCTCTTCATATGTATGCAGAAGTATTAGGTTTGAAGTCCCCTTCTGATTCGAAGCCAATTATTTATTTTAAACTTTATTTTACTATAACCCTGCTAAAGTTGATGATCACTGAAACAGCTGCTATGCATAACCCAATTTTAGTGTAAAATCTAGAGTTAGGTTTTTTAAACTTTGTTATTTACTCAGTTTTTTAGGTTCTTTTCAGTGATTTATTCTATTTCAAGCTATTTAAATTTTCAAAGCTTAAAAGTTTATGTTAAATAAAACAGTAATTTGTTTTATTATATCTAAAGATTAAAAAAGTATATGAATAGTAATTATATATTCGGATTGGCAAGCATGTTAACTAATTTATGTAAAAATTTGAGTATAAGAAATTCAAAGACTAATTGGTTATTAAAATTTAAACAAAATCCTGTATTTATCAGCAAAATAGCTTGGCACTTTTAGCACTTTTTTTTGTCATTTCTCTTGGCACTCAAAAGGGTTTAATTATATGTGCTATTTACAAACATTTTCCTATAAAGACAAAAATAAAATAGACATTCCATGACGTAAGTGATCCATACAGTCTGTACTTTATTTAAAATAAGAAATTAGCTCTAAAATATGTGTAAAAATTTCAAATACTATGGAAACAAAATGATTTTGTCTAAGGACCTATTTAATTATTTGATTAAATAAAATAATGAAATAACAAACTAAATTTCAGCATTTCAATTTATTTAGTTTAAGATAGCATATATTAATTTGTTCGATGTAAAGATTCGAATCTTATAAAACTCCTTAAATAAATAAATCAGAAATTAGCATGTATCTTGTATCAGTTTCTTAGGTAAAATATATTCAAAGGATTTAAGCCTGTGTGAAGCTTCAACATTTCAAGTTTTAATAGGAACTAAACTAAGATGGGTATTCAATTTGGAATTCAGAACCTCAATATTTAAAAAATTTGAATCAGATCCAATATTTAAAATCCAAATAAATACCATATTCAAATTTTATAGAATTAATTTTGAATCCAAAAGTGAAACTTATCAATAGCTAAACTTTTCACATAAAATAATGTTCATCTAGTATCAAAATATAATCAACTAAATTCATCATAACATTTTAGGCAAATCAGGTGGCCATCCATATTTAACTATCTATAACGGATCAACTCACAATTGTCTTTATCAATGAAACATGGGAATTTTGTAGCATACACAATCAATTTATTTCTTAAAACAATTTTAATGGCCTTGATTTGAAAATATAAATAATTTAACCTAGAATTCAATTTTTCTAAACAAAATACTTAATTTATAACATTTTCATAATAAAATATGCCCGAGGAAGTAAATATATGAATACAATTCAAATTTTTAAAACCTGAATTTGTGCGGGTATATGTGCCAGTGAAATAGAATTTATAGTAAGTATCTCACATTAAGTCCAGAATGATCCTCTTAATGTGCACTTGGTTGGTGCAATAGTCCACATAGATCTTAAACTCGGAAGTGGCGAATTGATGTAATAAATCACTCATCTTCCCCAGCTTTAGATCATTCTCCCATTCACCCATGAGAGCTTGGACAAAATGCTCTGAGCATTCCTTCACTGCAAGATAAGTACACAATATTTTACAACAGATTTTCAAACTTTCTTTACCACATTACAAATAACTTTTTTTAAATTATCATGTCCACCAAAAGGTTATTAACAACTTAAATGCCCATTTCAGGTACACACACCCCCAGAGGTGCATGAAGGATTTTAGGGAGTCCGTGGCATACCAATGAGTTTTTTTTATTAATAATGGAATATTTTTTGATAGTTATAGGTGTGATAAACAAATTAAAGCAGATTTTGATGTGATGCCACAGACTTTTAAAAGATTTTCATCCCTTATTCTTTGAGTTTGTTACCAATAAAATATATTTAATTTGGTTCAATTATTTTTTCTTTTTTCAATTTTCCGAAAATTGTGTTTAGATTATCCAACATTTCCTACTACCAAGGTTCAAGCTTACTGTATGTCTTATTTAATCTATTAACTATAAAGTTAATCTAAAAGTTTATAAAAATTTTCCATTAATACTTTCTTATGGATTACTGTATTATTTCTCTTTAAATAACTAATAAAACAAACTAAGAATGTAAATACAATTATTTTAATATTTTTTCTCTCTGTTGTGGCTATTAGGGTTTCCCGTTTTCAAATAATTAGCTTTCTATGAAAAAAAGACTGTAGGCAACTATCTAATACAGCAGTTTTCCATTTTTATCAACAAGGCACTAAAATTTTCAAGGTACACTATCAGTTTTATAAGGAGAAAGAAATTTTATATAAAAAAATATTATTGTGTCTAAAAGATCAATAGCAATAATTTTAATCATTGAACTATTTTAAAAAATAATGTTGACCACGGATTTAAAAAGATTAATTTTTACTCTTTTTTTTCTCGCTTCTTTTTGATCTTCTTCCAAACTACCACGGCACATCTGCCGGCCCTTCAGAGTACACTGGCAAAAAACGTTGGTCTAATGTGGAGGGGGGCGTGCGATCCATAAGATTTATGTTTTAGGTCATTTTCACACTAACATCAACTTAAAGGTAATTTTGGAATACAAATGGATACCGAAACCCTTATAGTATTTTGATGAGAAAGTTTTGAAGTTAATAAAAACAAATATATACTATTTGAAGGCATTTTATCTGCATACTAATGAAAAGTTTAAAGACGTTCTCAATTCTACAGAAAAATATATATAAGTTTGAAAATGTATTGTTTAAAGATGATTATTTCTAAAGTGTGGATTTTTTTTTTCTGGGCATAAGAAAAGTTTATTACAAGTACTTTAGTATATAAATATGTATGTAATTTGTCTTCTCAACAATCCTATAGGGAGTTGTAGATATATTTGACTAAGTGAAAATTCATATATTATCATATCGGTCAGAGGTGTCATGTCTGTAAAAATTGCTGTCATGTCTGTCACATTGTTTATATATTCCTATAAAAAACACATTTTGATTTTGTTAAACTTTGGTGTGGAAGCAGATAGCTCTATTGTTTAGGGAACATTTCACCAAAGCTCTGCTTTAACTAAAATTAGAGCAAATATTAACTGTTTGGACAATGCTGAAAAGTTTGTCCATTTAATGTCATGTTTGTCACAGGCACATTTTATATAAAAATATATGTGATTTTAAAACAAGAAATTTTGAAATCTCACTCTTTTGATGAGTGTTAAATTGAATTGTATTTTTTTTAAATTAAATACATAGATTTGTATGGAAGTGTATGCAAATAAACTGTCTGAAGTCATGTCTGTCAAATGAAACTAACCCTTTCTATTGACCATGAATAAAGGGATGAGGTTATTGGTTATTATTTTAAACTTCTTTAGGCAACTTGGAAATGTTTCAAAAGTGTAACTAGAACGGTTTAGAACATATACATGAAATATTGGATTGACATATATTTAATTTGCACACATTTTACTGTTAGCATTCACCTTAAATATACAAAGGTAAAACTGTACATTTTAGCATCAGTGCAGTTCATCAGTATTGAACCCTGATCTTTCAGGTCAGGTCCAGATGTGCTAGCCACTTCATTTAACTGATGGTATTAAACTTCTGAGTAATATTTTTTAATAGAAAATTTACAAAGTTTAAAAGAAAGAAAAAACTAGTTTGAAAACGTAATATATTAGTGGTAGCTTACCCATTTTGACATTATTGAACAGGAGTGTCTTGTTTTCCTCGGAGAAAACTCTAAGCTGACTCAAAACAGGACTTTGTACAAATACGTTCTCAAGTATACACAACGACTTCAAATAGGACACTTCTGAAGTAACAATTTCAAATTTGGATTCTTGAAACAATCGTTCTTTCTTTGTCAATCCATCTAAAGGGGAGAAAACGTACAATTTAAAATAAATTCAACTAATTTTATGAGAATATCTATAATGTGTTCTGAACACTTTATATTTTTTACTTAATGATGAAATTTTGCAAACTCGGGGACTTTTGAGTTTGTTATATATTTATCTCTTTAAGGAAAATATTGTTTTACATGGAAGTAGGTACAGTAAAGATGAACAGGAACAAATACAGTATGGCTTTTATAGTGAAGAGAGAAGCAAATTCACATTTTATATTTCTGTGATGTAAAGTGTAAATTATATTTCTCTTTTTTATCGTAAAAGCCATAATGTATTTGCCCCTGTCCCTCTTTATTATATCTATTATATAACATTTTTGGAGGCCATGAAAATGAAGTTTGTAAGGAGTATGCTATCTGTCACGAGGAGAAACAGGATAATGAATGAAGTTTTCTGGGAAAGAGTGGAAGTACAGGGAGTACATGAGATAGTAGAGAAAGCATGACTGAAATAGGATGGGTATGAAATGAGTGAGGAAGAGGATGCCAAAGAGAATGATGGAACAGATAGCAGAGAGTGTGCAAATGAGAGGATAAGAATTGAAGCAATTAAAGGAGGAAAAATGGTGGGAGGAAAGAAAAAGATGTAGGCATTTGGTAAATTTGCCCAGTCACAGGTTGGAACCAGTTGTACTGAAAATATTATAAACTCTTAGGGGTGTGCAAAGTCCACTTTTTCAATTTGAAGGGAACTCAAATCGAACGTTTGAAATCTTTAATATTTTTTGTTAGTGGTTCTATGCTTGATAAAATATAATATTGTGGTTATTTGTATAATTGATTATAATTAGGGATGGTCGGAAATGACATTCTTATATAGGGACGGGAACAGGACAAGAAATGAGTCAAAATATATATATCGTTTTAAAACTATTATGGAGTTTTTTAACAATGCGTTGACATTATAAAATATAGTAATGCACATAATATATTATAAAACTTATTAATATAAATGAGGATGTGAGAATTGCATTTTCTATTGAAACAAATAGCAAAAATTTGAACCGATAATGAATAATACGTTATTTTTATTAATTTGTCTCTTTTGAAAGTGGTGTTTTATATTTAACTACCAATTGGAAGAGTGCAAAAAAATTAAAATATAGATTTTACCTTTCTTAAATGTCCTCTATTTTAACAGCTCTTAAAAGGCTAGCTAGGTTTGAAATACCTTAAATATTCTTTATTCTAAAACACCTTAAATGTTGCCTATGTTTGTTACCCTTTAAATATTCTCAATGTTTGAAACCCCTCGAAAATTCTCTCTGTTTAAAGCCCCTTCAATTCCCTATAGAATTGACACCCCATTTAATTTCTACTACTGTTTGGTTGCTAATAATGGACAGGCTGATTCTCATAAATAGTTGACCTTGGCAAGCTACTTACTCCCCCCTATTTCTATGCCCCAATAGATGGTAGAGTATAATATATTATCTCTGTCCTCCTCTAAATCTTTCAAGCTCCATTTCTCTTGCTGAGCCTAACAAATAGCTATTGCTAGAAAGAGCACATTGACTCAAGGGGAGTTTTCCAACTTGTTTGTCTCACAAAGGCAGTAAAATACCTCCCCCAAATTTGGTACAGAACAAAGAAGATGACTGTCTCCAATAGAGATTGAGCCAGTAGTACCTGCTAGAACAATAAGGGCTTTATTTCCCGCCAGAAACCTTGCCAGGAGAAAGGGTCTTTCCCACCTGACTCTCTGGGGGATAGATTTCTCAACATTTTCCTTAGGCGAGGGTTCTTACATATAATTATTTATTTGTAATGTACATAACAGTTTATAACGGCAATAAGTGACCATAAATTGAGAATATTAGCTGTTAATATTTGTATTGGTGAATTATTGAAGGTGGAATTATTTTTAAAGTGGGAATGAGATTGAAGTTTGGAAGCTTCGAATACCACTCCCTATAAATTCTATTAGTGTATTCGTGTTCATCCTACTATCCACAAAGAAAATTTGAATATCTTAAAAAAACTAATGGGATTTAATTTAACAAACCAATTTTATCATTTATCCTTAATACCCTGTGAATTCGAGCTACTACAAGACTATACATAACATATTCTAGAAGACAATATTATATTCAAGAGTCATAAGCCCATTTCAATGTAAATTTGAAATATGAGCCTACCTTTTCAATTAGTTCATTCATTAAAAGTAAAATAAGAAAATTTGTTGTTGTAATTTTGTAGTGTGGTAATAGTGTTAATATGACTAATTTTGAATAAAATAATGAAACTTTCAAATTAAAATAGTGGATAAAGTCTAGTGAATGAACAAACAAAAATGTTAATATTTAAAACGTATTCACAAACATGTGTTCTAATTGGAAGTTTTGGCTTAATTTCACACCATAAGAGTGAGTCAGTGTTTCAGATCCAGCACAACAGTATTATAATTCTGGTAGCTTAACTGAGGTTAACCAAAATGTACCATTCCCAATCTTACCCTCATAAAGTATGTCATAATCTTGAGTTAATAAAATGAATTATTGCCCAGTGGCTTGGTAATGTATCAGGTAGACAGTGTATTCATTTCGTCTTGTGTTTGTCCCTATTTAGGCCTAAACTAATTATTCTTTCAAAGTTGCTTCCTTCATTATTACTTACATTACATTATTGTAGTGTTTATTTACTGTCTTACTTATAATATTAAGTCAAATGAAAAATAAAAATTCAAGGCATCAGCTTGCAAGCAAGCTATTCTGGCCGAGCGGCCACCACTTGTTAGCAAAGATAGTGCCAACATTTGGGGATAGAGGATGTCATGTGGTCTGCAGAATGAACCCTCCTGCCATTAATTCCAGTTTTATAGATCCAAACCGCTTCTTCTTTATTCATTTTATTTTTAAGTAGCTCCTCAATTGTCACCTAAAGGTCAGGTTGACCTCGTTCCAGACCCACTGCTTTACAGTAAGATTACAAAAACAAATTATCTAGTATAATTTTGCATATTTACACATCCCCAATCATGTGTTTGTGATCAGCTGCACATTATTTTATAATTGGTTTAGCCCAGAGTGCAATAATGCAATACACACCAAGTATCCCACTGTTTATAACATCCTCGGCCTCGCACCAGCGGATGTGCTGATTGCCCAATCTCTTGGGGTGTAACAGCGTCGACATATTGTTGGGTCGAGGAGGAAGTTCTGGAGCCACAGGACTAATCTCCTCATAAATATGGTTTTCGAGCTCTCCATACTCACTGCTTGGCTCCGAGATTATTGGGGATGTGTCGTCCTGTGAAAGTAAAAAAAATAATCTCTCTTACCAATACCAAAAAAAAAAAAAAAACCT
>CABFVX010002958.1:0-21670 GCA_902151425.1 Timema shepardi | reverse complement strand
CCAAAAAAAAAAAAAAAACCTTACTTACAAATATATCTCTCTCTAAGGAAAAACTCTTTCCATTTTTGAGGTACATTTTGTTAAGTTTGGAAGAAGGTAGAGGAAATAGTGATGAGAACAAATAAAAGGGGGCAAACCTAATAAGGCTTTTACATTTCTGCTACTACACACAAAGTGGTTCTGCCTCCGTAAGATAATCAGCCATTACTGCTCAATCCCTAAAACCAAGTTTCATTCTATCCAACCCATCTGGAGGGAGTGTTGAACCCAAATCACAATCTTCTAAAAGGGGGAAGCAAAATGACACAAAATAAAGAAAAAGGGAATTAGATCACATAAAAGGAAAGATTAACATAAAGGACTCGAGTTAAGAATGGAGTGATAACAATCAATTTTCTTCAGATGACCACCATTGTTTCTCTGTTCAATGGCAGCAATATTAAGCACGGATTCTGCTCCTCTTATAAAAAGTAGTTGTTTTTTTTACAGAAAGTATGTGTTCCTTTAAGCTATATTTTTGTAGCTATGAATTTGTCTAAGTTATAAGAACTCAATAAATACCGCATATAATATAATTAATTGGACTTACTGAAGTTTGTGATGACAAAGAACTAAATATATAATGCTGATACAATGGCGCCTCTTCGAATGATGTCCTGAATATCTGGCATCGAGACACCTTGTGTTGAGTGACTAAAGTAGCACTTGTGTAGCTGACTGAAGAATTTGGCGTGTTATGCGCCATGTGCTGGTAGCTTGCTGAAGAGGAGTTCACTTCCTCATAGCCATCTCCATGTGCAATGGAAGACACGTTTGAACTAATATTCAAACTTGGTGAAGAAGTTAAATGATGCAATACATGAGAATTGCCTCCACCGGAATTAGATGAATTAAGGACATTATTATTAACACTTTGAAAAACGTATTGTTGCCTATGTTCAGCTATATGGACATTACTAACAGAGTTAAAATCATTATATATTTCATGATCACTTTTACCGTCGAAATCTTTAATACCAATAGGTGAAATATCTTTTATTCTTTGGTTGTCATAAGGTATTATATCTTTACTACTTTCCTCAAGATTCTTTGATGTATTAGCTAGCCAAAGCGGCATATATGTTTTGCTATACAAATTTTCAGTTTTGTTAGGCTCTGTATCATCTTTGTCGACATTTTCAACACTATTTATAATATTTTCATTTGTAGAATTTGTTCCAGGAAGATCACAATAGAATATGGAGGAAGAATGTTTCATATTCTTTTTCTTATTAGTTTGAGTTATGTAGTTAGCAGACTTTCTGAAAGCATTACTTAATAGAGAACTTTCATCTGGTAAAGTGCAAGACACATTTGTTAGAGGTAGTGATGTTTGAAATTTTTGTTTTAAGTCTTCTTTCTCTTGGTGTTCTTCTTTAGATTCATCATCGTCTACCTCTGTTATTATAGGGCCGCTAGGAGATAAGGGTTTAAATGTTGTATCCTTATGTAGACTCAACACTAAAGAATTGATAGCATGATTTATTTCGGGGGGTGGTTCTTTATGTAACGATTCTTCTTGTTTGTTTTCATTAGAGTCCAACTCAACTATCGTAAGTGAACTTGGAGAATCTGCAGGGTTAGAAAACAGTCTCCTCCGCATTTCTTCAGTTAACTGTGCAGACGAATGTTCCTCATGAACTGTTTTTGTTTCAAATTGATATGCAGTTTCCATACTTGATTCACTAAACCTGTGGTCACCTTCACTCGTTGAATGAGAGTTGAAATGAGCTGTTTGTTTCTGCGAGGAAACTTTAAGAGAATTACTCAGATGATTTTCAAGTTTCAAAGTGGAGTCTTGTGTCGCTTTTAATTGACTATTAAATGAAAAAGAGTCCCTTGTGTTGGAACTGTCTTGTCTTGTAGATCTAAGCGAAAGTTCACCGAGTCTATTGCTTAGCAGATCAGCTGCTTGAAATTTTGAAACTAGTGCTTTATCATCATTTATGTCACCTATTTTGTCACCATGCTGAAAACTAAAAAAAGAGTTCCTTAATTTAGTGTGAGCCATGTGTGAGAACTCCAAAGTTATATTGTTTTTATCACTTTCCATCCTGGTTCTTATATTTTCAATCTTTTTTTCTGATGTAACATTTTTTAAACCGAGTTCTTTAGCCCCTGAAATGACTTGTAAACTTGTATTGTCATCAGAAGTAAAGACCGATGCTGAAGATGTTGATGATTGAGTGGAAGATATGGATGTTGACCTTTTAAGTCGTTGAAATAAACCAGCGCTGTGCTTCACTTCCCTGATTTTGCTTGTTTGTTGCACTTCACCTTGCGTAGACATGGTTTGTACTTGAAGTCGAGAAGTGGCTGTTGGAATAATGGATGTCTGTTGTTCAGTTAATCTTTGGGGAGTTGGTGGGAGTTTATTTAGACATCTTGTCCTGGACCACGTTTTAAAATGTTCTGGTTCTTTTTCTGCAACTTTCTTGTGGCTCCGAAGCGTACTGTCTAGTGTATTTGATGAAGTTAAGCTAGAATATAAAAACACATCTATGAATAAAGTGGGTCCATTGAATCATTATATAAAACCAATATTTAAAAAATATAAAGATGTCAATTAGATAAGTTGTTTGCAAACGTCTGTAAACCAAAGATATTTTACAGAAATGTAGAAAAAACCTTATATAATAACTTGCCTCAATTTATATGTAGTAATTTAACAAAAGCATAAGTGTATGAATACATATGCATACCTGAATAGAGTTCTATTGTTTGAAGATAAGTTGTTCTGTAAACAACTGTGTTCATTCAAAGGCTGCACTGAAGTTGTGATCAATTCTTCCAACTTTTGTACATACTCTAGTCCATTTTGTAGCATGAGAATTTTGTAACTTTCATCCACCAGCTAGAAAGTAAAAAGAGAGTAAAAAAAACAGTCATATAGTCTGTCAACAGTGCAACAGTAATATGAATCCCACTCAGGACATAATTTTTATAACCATCTCACCTTAATCAGAAGCTGCCTGAATGAACCCGTACTCATGTTATTTTGAAAAACAAGAGTCTAAAAAATTAAGGAAGACACAGTTGATACTAGATAGGCCTAACATTAAATATAATGAATTGATTCTTGTAACCTTCAAAATATATGTGTGGATTAGCTCGAAAAGGCTTAGTTGCTGTACCTCATGAACAAACACAAGTGGTGCTGGTGAAGCAAAGCATAAGTATTAAATGTATGGATAACATGATCCATGTCCTGCATAAGGATCAAGCAATACATAGACGTGTCCGAACTCTTAAGAGGTTGACAAGCTCAGATAATTTTGCACTATTGTGCATGGCTAATTTAACAGCTATTGTTCCAAGTATTTACAGACAGTGTAAATTATTTTTTATCTTTCAGGGTGTATTTATGTTTCTATAGGCTATTAAAATCTAAGATTTATCTGCTTTCGTAATCGGGGAAGTAAAAAATAAGTATACTTTGCGAGATGAAAAACAATAAATATCCTAACACATTCACAATCAAATATGTCAATGTATTTCAAATATGACAAAATATCTTAGTGAAAAACAAGCTAAGGCTCACCTTTAATAATTTAACGACTAAACTTTTACTATACGCTATAGTGGGAGCTGAAGGAGGAGGCAGAGGACAGGGTGCATTGGCATTCAAAATTCACTGACAAAAGGAATGAACCTGTTCTAAGACAGGACGCTTAATAAATAATAATACGGGCTATAAACTCTTTCTGACACGTGAAGTTCATGTTTCCATCATGGATACTGATTTGAACACACACTAGTTTCATGCATCACTCACAAAGGACAGGGCTTTTACCTGAGTGATGTCTGTGAGCATTCGTTTGCAACGAAAGTTTTCCACATGGTTGTTGCTGGATGCATCAAGAACCAAACGGATTTGTTGAAGTAGGCAGCGAATAGTCTGGAGTCGATGTAAAGGAAGAAGAGCTCTCTCTAGTTTGTACTTGGAACTAAATACTGGAACCTTGAGATTACTGTTTCGATCACTGGGGAAAATCAAAAGAAACATACAATAATCATAATCATTTAGTTTTGCTAATATACAATGAAGTTGAGTGAATATGAGCTGAACTTTAAGCTACGACATATGAAAACAGGTTTTCTTTAGGATATAGACTTTCCAATGCATATATTTTATCAAATTTTACTCAAGTTTATCAAACCATTTAAACACCCTACCCAGTATCCTAACCTTACTGTAGGCCAGCTGCAACAGTGGTCAAACAATCTTAAGCTTTGAGACTTGTATATACTCACTTGGGTGTTTGTATGGTTTAAGGCCGTTCAGGTTTGTGGCAACCATTCAAAGTAGGCAGCAGTTTAATAATTTGCGGTAGCAGCCAGGCCCGCCAGGTGTCCAAACAAGAACCAGTAACATGAGAAAAGTATAGGGCCCTCTATTTGTACTGCTTGACTTCAGAGGCAGCGGAACCGTAGTTTTCTAGAGGAGTTAGCAAATAAGAGGTTTTTTGAAGGGCTTTAACCTCCAAGCCAAAGGGGGAGCTGGGAAGCCTACCTTGGTAAATTTTTGAAAATTGGATACCCAGAAAGAGAGTTGGAGCATTTCTGGTGAATTTTTTGAAAATAAGACTTCTTTATGACTTATTTGGAGTGGTCATCCCCCATAAACCCTTTGACATTTGGCTACCCCTAAAAACTTTTTTGGGTAATCCTCTAAAAAATATATATATATTTTTAATTTGAATGTCCCTAGAAGCTATTTAGAGTGGCTTTTGCTTGTACATTTTTGGAAAATTAGATGCCTATTATAGTAGTTATTTGAAATAATATTCCCATGACAATTTTTTGAAAATTGGATGGCTCCAGAAGCTATTTGAAATAGTCTTTCTTTGGTAATTTTACTGATTGGATACCTCTAAAGGCACCCATGCAATACACTAACGTAACTGCTGCATTCTATAAAGGCTTGGGCCTTTTGGAGGGGATAAGTAAATAGAGCCCTAAATTCTTCTATAGACCAAGAGTCCCCAAAAACCTTAATCAGGCACTGATACTAGGGATATTTTTCCAAATTTTAAGTTGCTCTCTTTCTCTTTCTTTCTCTCTCTCTCTCTCTATATATATATATATGGAGAGAGAGACACTACCGACTGAACTAAGGTGTGTGTGTGTGTGTATATATACACATATATATGGGGGATGACCACTCCAAATAAGTCATAGAGAAGTCTAATTTTCAAAAATTTACCAAGGTAGGCTTCCCAGCTCCCCCTTTGGCTTGGAGGTTAAAGCCCTTCAAAAAACCTCTTATTTGCTAACTCCTCTAGAAAACTATATATACACACACACACACACACCTTAGTTCAGTTGGTAGTGTGTCTTTCTACTGAGCTAAGGGTCCCGAGTTTGATTACCGACATGGCCGAAAAATTTAACATTGGTGAAATGTGGGCTTACTCATTCAAAGTAATGTTTTAATTGCTGGAGACTAGACGTTGTGCCTGTCTTAGTTTTAAGTTAGATTATAAAGCATATGAAGCTACGACAGGCCTAACAAGCCAGTAGTGGAAAATATATATGGCTTGAATAAAAAAGTGACCGAGGCCACAGGCTAGAAACAATAATGGCTATAAAAATGTAAAAGTTGTTAGATAAAATAGAAATTGTATGTACTAGAATTGTTTTTTATATAAATAGAATGTGGATCCACATACAATTTTAATCTAAAAGTGTGTCATTCACATTCAACTCGTAAAAAATAATATTCAAAATCCAAAATAGATTTCAAATTGAAAATAGTCTCTATTTTTCAGGATTAGAAGAAACCAACCATAGTTTTAAGTTGTTATGTTCACTTCAAATAAAGAAATGTGGGTTCTAGTCTTCGGCAACCCCTTGGTGGTGTACCTGTCTAATTCAAGACTGTCCTTACCGGAATCTTCCCTCCTCGCCTTTATCAATGTGTGAAGTAATATAAAAGGCAAGGTGGGACGTGACGCGGGACTAGGCCGGATAACCCATACAAGCTAAGGATTTAAAATATCCATAGTAAAGAAGCTGTTGCAAGAAATAGAGAAATTTTATTAGAGGCTAGTAAATAAACAGGTTAGATGTGAGCCCTGAAAAGATTAACTATATGATCACACAAAGAACACAGATTGGGGACGATAATTTTGAGATTACTGCAAAGAATTTATCATTTTACAGGTTTAATGAGTGGAAGTATTTAGGAACAATTATTTTAAGTAGCAATAATGATATTTTATTGGAACTTGGGAAAATATCATAGCTTGGAAATACAGGTTATTACATTACTTGTTCAGTAAGTTATTGACATCTCACCTGCTTTCAAGGAATGTAAAATTCAGAATATACAAAACAATAACCATACCAGTTGTTCTCTATGGGTGTGAAACTTTGTCTCTTTACCTTAAATGATGAAAATAAATTTAGGATGTTCATAAACAGGGTGCATAGGTAGATATTTGGTCCAAAAAGGGATGAGGTTACTGGGGAATGGAGGAAGTTACAAGGCATTGTTGGGATAATTAAGTCTGGTAGATGACAATGGGCAGGTCATGCAGTGAAAATGGAGATTTTAGAGTCTTGTTCAGGGTAGTGACTGGCAAATTCAACGGGAAGAGATTATTGGGAAGACCTAGATGCAGATGGGATGATAAGACTAGAATGGACCTAAAAGGTATAGGGTGTAATGAGGTGAACTGGATAGAGCTAGTTTAAAATAGGTGGCGTAATAATGGCAGTGCGGTAATAAACTTTTGAGTTCATAATGCCATGGAGTAAGTATTGATATAACTCTATAAGGAAAACCTCTTTTCGCTATGAGGTTTTCCTTATAGAGTTATATCATTATATATTCGCATCCATGTCCTTTTCCTGTGTTTGTCCTTTTTGTTATACCTTTTGTTTATTTGTTCCTATCTATGTGTTCTATTATTCTTTACCATTTTCCTTTTTTTTTCTTTTTTTTTACCTCTTTTGTGTTTTTTGGTTTTCTCTTTTAGGAAGTTGCGTTGCGCGTTTCGCACTCCTCCCTGATGAGTTCCGATAGAATGAAACCTAGGTCGGGGGATTGGGCGGTGACGATCAATTTTCTTTAAGAGACATCCATTACCTCTGTGTCCATTGGCAGCAGTGTAAAGTGTGAACTGTGTTCTTCTTTTAATTGTAAAGGCCATATTGTGTTTGTCCCCCTTTTATATGTTTCTATCCACCTTTCCTGTACCTTCTTCCAAATATAATACATGGAGTAAGTAAGTAATAGTAATGAACTTAAGGGTAAACATTTTTTAAAGTTTGAAGAGTTACATACATACCATGTATTATATTCAAGAGTATATTTTAAATTCATAAAAATAATCTAGAAACAAATATTTTCCCTTTGAGCCAAACTCATTTTTACCGTGCAAATAGTGACATTTTATTAGCACAATAATTGACTTAGGGTGGAAGTGTAGGAAACAGAAGCTAAGGGCAGCGTTTTTGCAGTTTTTATATCAAAACTTTACTAGTGAAAATAAATATAATATTGCTCCAGTAAAAACATAAAGTTTAATTTTTTTACATGGTGATATAAACAGTTTTTGAATATCTGTAAAGGATGTCCTGGAATTTAATGATAGCTTTCTCTCTTCATTTAAAAAGTTTCCCATCTAATGCCGCTATGCTAATGATAGATATTCAAGAACTCTTGATATCACCATTGGAAGAAAATGAAACTCTTTATTTCTACTGGAGCAATATTTTATTTATTTTGGCCAAAAAAGGTTTTGCTCTAAAACCTGCAAAAATACTTAACTTTTCTCATTTACCCTACAATCCCACCTTCAGTATACAAATTATTTGAACAGTCTACATACTAAAATGAAAGCTCTCTCGTAAATAAACTGTGATACTAACATTGCAGAACTAAAAACAGTCCTGAGCTCCTCTAGGTGGCTGATGTAAGTGATGTATGCCTGAAGTTGTTGACGATGCTCTAGGAATATCTGGTAGAGGCCTTCCAATGTTAGCTTTTGTTGCCAATAAAGTTCCAACTCTCCTAGCAGACTGTCAGAACATCTTTTCACTACAAGGTGATGGGGAAAAAAACAAGCCACACATTACAGCAATAAATATAATCTTTAGTCATTAAAATTTCTTTGAAAATGATATCTGTTAAAAACTATCTATATTTACACTTATTTCAACTAAACGATATAGATTAAGTTCTTGAAATAGGCCTACTTATCTGACTTATCTGAGATAAAGATATTGAGTTGCAAACACATAAAGGCCAATAGTTCACAATTTGTTATAGTAGGCTACATAGCATTTCGTGAGGAGTTATGCCGGGATCACGATCAACTTAACTTTAACTTAACGTAACGTTAACTTAAGGTTAACTTAACTTAAGAAAACAGATGTGTGATCACAATCCACGTAACTTAACAACTCGAACCAAACATCTGCATTCTAGAGTACCTATGTGTTTTGTATTATTTGTAAAGTGATGATCTGTGAATGTTTACAGTTTTCAATCGACATAATAAATATCTATTATTACACTTTTTTGATAAATTTAGCTTTCATATTTTAATTTGATTATTTTGTTTCAATGTTTGATCACTAGAACTTAAGCTAAAGAGCAAACCTTGGTCATAAAACCAACAAATGAATTACTAAATAACCCTGTAGACATCACTCGCATAATGATTGGCTGGCCAGATCATGTAATACCCTTCATGTAACGTTCCCTTAACATGAAAGATCTCCCAAGACATCTATTAGGTTAAGTTAAATTCAAGTGAAAGTTAAGTTAACAGCATCATGTTCCCTTCCATTTAAAAACACAAGAAGAACCTTTACGTTAAGTTAACTTTAAGTGAACGTTAAGTTGATCGTGATCCCGGCATTAATGTAAGGGTTGGTCACAAGGAGTGTGCCTGACTTTCACCGGATGACATGCAGTGGACCTAATTTCACAAGACCTAAAGTTTAGGAGCTATGCCTTTAGGTCTTATAAAATTAGGTCCAGTGAAGTTAGTTCTTGTAAAATTAGGTCTTGTGCCCTTAGGTCCACAGCCTGCTTGAACAGTTAAGGGTTTTTAAAGTAATATATAAAAAATTAATTTTAGGTCCAGTGCCTTTAGGTCTAGTAAAGTTAGGAGCTATAAAATTAGGTGCTGTGAAATTAGGTCTTATAAAGTTAGGTCTTATGGGGTTTAGTTCTTATAGAATTTAGGTATTGTGTCGTTAGGTCTTATAAGGCTAGGTGTAATAAATTATAACTTCCATCTCATTACAAATATTCAGTCCCATCATGACCATCAAATAAACAACATTAAAATAATCCATCACCACCTAGATTTTAGAACCAATGACCTTGCCTTGAGGCTATAGAACCTAGGATTGAATATCAGGACCTGCGTAGGCTGCGTATAAGGGGGGCGTAGTAGAGTCATTTTGATTTTCTCTAATTATATTTTAATAAGATTTTAGTTCTATTTTAAACCCCATGCCGCCATCTCTAAACTGTTGTGAGGATTAGAGGATGCCTTCACCTCTGACAAGACGTGTATTAATCACAGCTTGTGAATGTGAGGAATTCCAGGCCTCCACCGTGGTTCGGATTCCACGTTAAACTGTAGGTCTTTCATTTCATCTCCCAATCACCCTAGCGTAAGTGTGTATAGCCCGAAATGGAAGTAAGACGCGGTGCTAATAATAATCATAATAATAATAATAATAATAATAATAATAATAATATAGGTGACCTATTTGTGTGATTGATGCGGCTTTCAAGACTTTCGATGATTAAAATATAATATGTATTTGAATAAGAACTACCCATTAATTAGCTCAATAAATAAGTGAAGTTGCTAATGCCATATGTCATGAGATTAAGCTTGTAAGTTGCTTTATTCCCTCAATAACAGCACTTTAGCCCTCATCAGCGATCGAATGATTCATAGAATAGACTGAATTTTTGATGATAGCGAGACCGGGTACAAATTGCTGTCAAGTGTACTGAGGCCTGTAGAGTGAGTTTTAATAAATTGTTTATTATTTTTCCTCCACACAAATGAAAGTACATATCCTCTAAATTCTGCATTTCTCTTTCTTACACCTTTGTGAAAATATGTGGAGAGTTTCAGCGTGCTAGTAAATACGTGATACGCACGACATAAAAATTTGGGCCACGATTATTGCACAGTTAAATTTTATTTTAGTTAATAATAAAAGAATGAGTAGACAAATAAATTGGAAAACACTCCTAGCATACCTGAAAAGAATAGACAAATATTAACTTCCTAAATAAAAGCTGACCACGTCAGTAGAGATTATTAACAATGAGGCAATCCTGCCTGTAAGAGATTTTCATCTTACTTTTTGTTCGAATTATCAAAATTTAATTTCACTATTATAAAGTGACTAAGAAAGGAAGAATTTAGCGGAAATGTTCCCACATTTGCTTGAAAAGAGTGTGAGGAATCATAGGGAAAATACCTCGGTACATTCGGCCGAGATTATAATCCTAACTTCCTTGTCAGCGGCAAACTAGATTAGATGAGTTTGACATTATTCCACATTCCAAGCATTTTGGACGTGTTTATTAAGCACTTTATCTCTAAAGGTATGTTTTATATGACGAGAGCGATACACCCAGCAGGATTTGAACTACAACCTCCCATTCCTCAGAAAACTAAACGAGACAAGACAAAACTCACGCCTTTGTTTGTGTTCCTATCAGTGTGTTAAAAAGAATGTTGTTTTAGGACTTATGCCGGCATGCCATACAAATTTAGGTCTTGTGCTTGTTGGCTTGTGAGATTAGGTCTTGTGGGATTAGGTCTTATAAAATTAGGTCCAGTGAAGTTAGGTCTTGTGAATTTAGGTCTTATAAAATTAGGTCTTGTGCCTTTAGGTCCACTGCCTGTTTGAACAGTTAAGGATATTTTAAAGTAATCTATGAAAAATTAATTTTAGGTCCAGTGCTTTTAGGTCCAGTGCCTTTAGGTCTAGTAAAGTTAGGAGCTATAAAATTAGGTGTTGTGAAATTAGGTCTTATAAAGTTAGGTGTTATGAAGTTAAGAAATTTAGTTTAGGAGTTGTGACTTTAGGTCTTATAATTTTAGGTCCACTGCTGCATGTCCACTTTCACCCAGTACTAAATATTGAATGTCTACACAGAGATTGGCTTTCCATTCTACCACCAGGCAAATACTGGTGCAGTTTCACCAACCTAATCTTATTATCCTTTACCTCTTAAAGTTAAGCCATTATTAGTTACACATGGATAAAAACCAATAAATAAAATTTAAAAAATTTTATCATGAAATTCATACAAATTTAGCTAAGATTACTTCTAAACCCTTGTAATGTGTTTTTTCTTAAATTTTTAAAGCTGATGACAGCTTAATAGGTGCAGAATAATAAAACAAAAAGTATTGTAATTGATGTTTCATATATGTAATTGATTGGAGTGCAGACATGGGCACAGCTATAGTAAGTAGGGCTGTGGGATCGGAAACAATTTTGGGTGGAGTGGGAGTTGGTATGAATGTACCAACCCCGAACCCGGCTTCAAAACAAACACTTATAGTATTATAACAATATATAATAACTGTATAATTTAAATTTTATACTTTTTAATTCTTTACTACCAATATTTGTAATTGGAATGGACAAATTTATTTAAATATACAGTCATAATTAGGGTCCGGATTCTTAGGTACCAAAAATGTTTAAATAAAATAGGCATTAACAATATGGGATCTAGGCACCATAATTGGCATTTAAGGCCAAAAAAAGCACGCAATAAGTTATGTAAAATTGATTTTATTACCTACTATTGGATTTTATTACCTACAACTAATTCACACTAAGCTATTTTTTTAGCACCATGTCTCACTACTCGATTTGAATCTCTATCTCCCCCTCAATGGCAGTCCAGTCTACTGCGAGAGTGATGCCTTTGCCCATTTGACTAATGAAGTGGGTCATATACTGTTAAACCCTAGACAATTTTCTAAATTTTCAGTGGTGAAATGGGTTATATTTTCAAATAGAAAGATTTTTTTATGATTTGAAAAACTGAGTTTTGCTTTACACGATTTCAAAGGACAAAATTTCAAATTTGCCGCTCCCAAAGAAGTTGAAATTTTCTCCTTTGATACCATGCCGTTTCCTCCCAAGATGTCTGCCAACGCTCCTACCGTTCTCCACCCAATTCATGCTCATTGAAAGCTATTAACAAGTATCTATTTTTAAACCTACTCCAAACACTGCAGTAAATTTGCTATTACTAATATACATTAGCCATTTATGAATAAGTTTTGAGTCGAAGGCTTGCCACGCCACAGCTCTAGTAGGACGGAACAACAAAAAGGTATTTTTTCCTTAAAAAAAATCCTAATACAAAGCGCTTCTAAAATGTATAAATCTCATCTGACTGCTAAAAGAGAAACTAGATATACCTAAATGTATTCATACATCAGGTCATCTTATCTTCAAATATCAATTTTGATAAATATTTAAAAAAGTTAGGCCCCTACTTATAAAATAGCACTAATAATAAAGTAAAATGTTATCAATGTTTACCACATAATATAAATTTGTATTTTCTAAAAGATCCTTCCTACCAAAATAGTTTCACATCTAAACATTCTTTTTCATAACTAGGATGTGTGAAAAAGATAAACATAAGTTAAAAGTTTTAAGAATAATAAAGCATGTATTAGTCGGTGCATGGATGTTGAAGCGAAGAGAGTATGCAAGGATAGATAGGTGTGGAGAAAGTTAATGAAGATGGATTAGACAGGTCCGGAGATTTTTTTTAGCTACCGGTATATGCACAGTCTTGGCTATCTTGTAAGGAGATAAGTATACTTCATTCACGGTAGGAGTTTACCTCTGAAAGGTCTTTTTTCCTACCAATATCCTACTATATAATAGATTTCTGGTAGGGAAAAAGGCCTTTCAGAGGTAAACTCCTACCGTGAACGAACTTTAGATTGATTACAGTGGCCCCATGGCTTCTTTGGTGCTGACTGACAGCTTTGAAACGTTACCAGACCAAATTATGTATACCTACGCCGGACCAAATGATTTGTAAAAACATGTGTTTAGCAGCTGTCACTTCTGACAGTCAAAATTTAGGTATATACCTAAATGTTGATTGTCTGAAGTCAACTGTGAGCTGTCAGTCAGCACCAAAGAAGTCATGGGGCTAGTATACATGTATGTGTGCAGCTACCACAAAGATAGCTTCATATAGTTTCTATAGGCATTAAATATTCATACATTTTCTTCAAATTTACCAATGAATTGATATTGTTTGAAATAAAACACCAAGGCTATATCCGAATAGTCTACTTCACGCACTGTAGACCCTTGGCGTTCACTTGATAGTTGTATTGGCAAACATGTGATCAAGTGTAGATCCGTCCGAAGTAGCTGATGCACCCCCACACACTCTTGTTCAAGGGTGACATCAACTCACCCTTGACACACCCTTGATGCAATGTTTGACTGGCAATTGTTTATTTTTTTGTCTGTTAGAGAGAGAGCTGCTAGAGTAATGTGATCTGTAATAATGGGCTGATAGATGGTGTTTAAAATAGTTTCTAAGTTCATTGGCAGGAAGCAGCACTGCAGACTCAAGGGTGTGTGAAAGATAGTTTGCCCTCCGAATAGTCTATTGTAGTCTTCGATCTCAAGTGCATGAAAAATGTACATTCATCAAGTCTGCATCAAGCCAAGTGTACTTGATTTATAGCCCAAGTCTACCCCTTTGTCCGATTATTCCATTTATTCAGTGTCCACAAAATTAATTATATTTAAGACTTTAAAAATGGTAACCTTAACTTAGGATTTGTATGATAGCTTATTATTTAAGCTGAATTTGGTTATGTTGTTATTAAACACCTGCCAGCTCCAGGTTCGACAAAAACCTTTTTTTTTTAAGTAGCCTAGGGCCTACTTATTTAAAAATAACTATAGAGGTGCACATAATATTGTTACCACTCACTCAAAAAAACACTTTATTACTCGTTCACAACTTGTGAATGTGGGGAATGCCAGGCCTCCACCTGTGGTTCGGATTCCACGTTAAACTGTAGGTCCTCCATTTCATATCACAATCACCCTACCATTACACATTAGAGTAAGTGCGTATAAACCGAACGGGTAGTAAGACGCGGTGTTAATAATAATTACTCGTTCGTGGTAAATTGGGCAATATTTGTTTATAAATTCAAATGAAGGCTCAACACTGCTACAGTATTATTTCTAGCCTCTTTTTGACATGACATTTCGAGTAGGCACTTGGGTAGGCCCCTGAATAATTAATTCGCACAGGATATGAGTCATTGTTAGTCATTCTCCTATGTCTAACTGGTTTATTTCTCTAATTTTTAACACACAACTTCAAATTTAACTTTCATTTGTATATAAAGAATATTCCAAAATACACAATAACAACACAATAGTTGAGGTACCTACTTACCTACGTCAACTCTTAAAAGCCTAGGTAGTTTTTAGTTAAGTTCATCAGGATACGCTATTTTAAAGTGCATAGCTTCGACAAGTTTAATTAGACAATAACCTTGAGTTTATTTTTCTATGCTGATGATGTAAATAGTAAAAAAATGTGTGGCATGCACGCGGAAAAATCAAGCTTGCCAACTATATTTAAATAAATAGCATGTTTATATTAGTATCTTCAGTAGTTTAAAGTTTAGTTAGCACTAAAGTGACTAAACCAAATGTGTTTGATGTGTGGTTGTATATTTTCAAGTTATTTTATAGGTTTACAAAGTTTGTTTTCGTTTTTACGATGCCAAGAGAATTAATTTACTTGCATTGGCGTCATTAATTTTGTAAATATCACTTTACACTTAACCCAACTTACATATTTCTATAAAAGATAAAATTGTTAAAATAAAGTGTTAAATAAACGTTAAAAAATATTACAATATTAATTGATGATATTATTATAAACAAACGAAGTAGAGCTTAAAACAAATAACACAGAGAATTTATATTCGAAAACGTTCTTGCCTGAAAAGCCTAATAACGATTGGTTGATTTGAAGCAGCAGCATTTTTAAAAATGTTTCAAAATTCTTGTGTTTGTAAAGGTTGTAATAACTTTAATTATTGTATTTTTTTAAAGCAAAATTACGAAAAACACTGAGTAATAGTAAATTTTAAATGGTATAAATATAATTTTATTATTAAATTATATAAGTAAACTAAGATGCTCAGAATCTTCATGGATTTTAAATTTTCGACTATAGGCCCTTATTATTAAAATAAATGTAAATTGATCTACATCGTCTAAACCCAACATGTAATGTAAATTTATATACTAGTATAACTACTATATTAAACAAAAAATAAGTAAAACATTAAATTCAACTTGTTGCTTCTATCAAATAATACTACGAATATTTTTATATTGTATTTCTGTTCCAGAGAGACATGGGGCTATATTGTAGGAATGGTATACATAATTTGATTTGACGCTAATTACATTCGAATGGCTTTGTATATATTGTGATTATAGAGTCCTGTTTTAATAGTGGAATGTAGATTTTGAATATGCAAGATGAAACATGTAAACAACTGCTTATCTGCTGCGGTGGCCACAATCTCTCGATTGAATAGACTAGACTGCCAATTACAAAGAGATCGAGGTTCGAATTTTGGTAGGGTGTTTTTCCTTAAATGGCTTTCAACTCTCTCATTCTTTCTCTCTCCATGCAAAAACGGATACACTTACTCTTAGTTCAATCTTACTTATCCTTCGCGTATGCGGTACTAAAAAAAACTGCTTGATACACGCAAATACTTAAATTCCAAAATATAAGTATGGACTAATAGCATGACGAGAGGAAGATAGGCGATATAATACATCAGTAAGTCTTCGGGTAGCTTCGTATTCACTCGGGGGTTACCGTTAATTACTCATACTAAACAAATCATCAGTATCCGGGGAAAACTATAAACATAACGCAGTGTACTTAATTTACAGTGTACTTAATTTATTCATGTATTTAGAATACCGGTAGTTTAAATGCGTTGAAACTAGGCCTATATATTGGGGTGATCATGTAGGGTACGAATACTCACACATGGGTGACCTGGCACTCTAGGGGTAAGTAAGGTGTCTGACTTCTGTGCTGGTTGTCCGGGGTTCAATCCTCGGTCCCGGCACAAACTTATCTGATTGCCAAACCCTTCCTTCACCTCTGAAAAGACGTGTATTGATCACAACTTGTAAATGTGTGGAATGCCAGGCCTCCACCGTGGTTCGGATCCCACGTTAAACTGTAGGTCCTCCCCTTCATCTCACAATCACCCTACCATTACACATTAGCATATGTGCGCATAACCCGAACGGGTAGTAAGACGCGGTTCTAATAATAATAATAATGCTCACACACAATATAGTGTAGGCGTGTAGTAGTCAATCAAAAGCTATCATTTATAATTTAATGCTATGCTTTCTTAAAATTATAAATTACAAATATAAATACTATTTTTTATTGGTATCTACGTAAAAAATACTTGAGGACTATGCATAGCCTATACCGTTGAATGTATATGTATATATATGTATATGTATAGTATATATACACTCAACGCCTATATTAGAGTATAAAGCCCCGTCTACAGACTCCATACACGTATGGTGTGTAGCAGTTCATACGAGATCTACTCCCCACTTACATTTTGATCGGTCTAAAGTAGCCCCATGGCTTCTTTGGTGCTGACTGACAGCTCACAGCTGACAGCTAAAAGCTTTGAAAAGTTACCAGACCAAATTATGTATTCCTACGCAGAACCATATGATCTGCAAAAACATGTGTTTAGCAGCTGTCACTTCTGACAGTCAAAATTTAGGTATATACCTAAATATTAACTGTCAGCTGTGAGTTGTCAGTCAGTACCAAAGAAGCCTTGGGGCTACTATACATAGCCTGAGCTTAGTTATTACCACTCCGTAGAAGTTAACTCAACGTTAACTTTCTAAGTGCTTGTTTATAGAGAACGATAAGTATTACCAATCAAAGCAAAGTATTTGAGTGCCGCGTGCGCATCCAAATGAAAGCACCAATGGCAATGAGAAGATCCGTTGCTATAGAAACAAATACAAAATGAAATGATAGTTTTACGAATCTAATTATTTCGGAAATATTTTTTTCTAAAAATTTAAAACCCCAATAAGTTTAACATCTCAGAAACAGTTTTCTGAGAAATACCAATATCTCAGAAAGAGTGGTGTCTCTTTGGTAGGTTTATCTTCCTATCAGTATTCTTTAGAACCTCTGCCTCCCAGATCACCTCTTCTTGCGCCTTGCTCAGTCTAGACAATTTTCTTCCTAAGATTTTAATAGGACGTAGTCTCCAACTTTATCATTGGCTGGCACGGTCACGTGATTAATGATACGAATTGTGTGGACGCAATTTCAATTTTTATGGATCATTAAGGACTGAAGGACTATACTGATGGACGGGGCTTAAGTGTTTATAGTTGTATGATACAACCAATCTGACAAGATAATGCCAAATAGATGTCACAAAAACAAAGGAATAGCTATGATCGCACCATTTATTCTCTCGCCATGGAGGGATGGAACTCCCGTTGTATGTAACAGCTATGGCGAATATGCACTAGGCTGTTTTGGTATTACGTGTATATATGATTATTTACTACATTAAATCAAATAATACTAGTTAAAATTACCCTTTTCCACAGCGACAGAAATGATCCTCCTGTTGAATGAAGGTAATGGATCATCCCAACTGACTGATCGCTTAGCAAGGTTAATAAGCTCTGGCAATTCCATGTTGAAAGCCATTTCACTATTTATGACCTGGAACTTGAGTTCTTCTATCTTCACCTGGTTTTCATCCATATTTGCTATAAACAAAGTGTATATAAAGACAAACCTTGTATAAAATCAAGATGTAAAATATCAGTTCAGGAAAATCTTATGACTGGTAAAGCTAGTAAGGGTAATTCACAGTTCACTATATTAAAGAGGTAGCAGACGATAATAATTTAGATATGAAGTTTTTGAAACAATAAAATGTGTGTACCAATCATTTTGTTCCTTCACCAATGTACACTATATTACATTCATATGATCATATGTTTCCTCCACCAAATAAACAATATATTAAATCCATAAGACCATCTGGTTCCTCCCCCAAATGAGCATAGTATTAAATCCATAAGATCATCTGGGTCCTCACCCAAATGAAAAATGTATTAAACCCATAAGACCATTTGGTTCCTCCACCAAATTAACAATATATTAATTTCATAAAATCATATAGTTCCTCAACCAAATGATCAATATGTATCAAATCCATAAGATCATCTGGTTCCTCCACCAAATTAACAATATATTAATTTCATAAAATCATATAGTTCCTCAACCAAATGATCAATATGTATTAAATCCATAAGATCATCTGGTTCCTCCACCAAATTAACAATATATTAATTTCTTAAGATCATCTGGTTCCTCTACTAAATGTACAATATATTAAATCCATGATATCAACTAGTTCTTTCAGCAAACGCACACGATATTAAATACAAAATATAGTCTGGTACCTCCATTTATGTGAGATATGCACAATATATTAAATTCGTAAAACCATCTTGTTCCTCCAACAGTTCACTAGCTATTAAAATAATGTAATCACCAGGTTCCACCATCAATTCACCAGCTATTGGAATCGTCTAATGACCTGGTTCCGTCATAAATTTACTAACTATTGAGACTATGTAATCACCTGGTTCCACCACCAATTCTCTAACTATTAAAGCCATGTAATTAATCACCTAGTCCCATCCCCACTTCACTAGCTATTAAATCCTTGCAATCACCTAGTTTCATCCCTACTTCACTAGTTATTAGATCCTTGCAATCACCTAGTTTCATTCCCACTTCACTAGCTATTAAATACTTCCAATAACCTAGTTCCATCCCCACTTCACTAGCTATTAAATCCTTGCAATCACCTAGTTCCATCCCCACTTCACTAGCTATTAAATCCTTGCAATCCCCTAGTTTCATCCCTACTTCACTAGCTATTAAATCCTTGCAATCACCTAGTCCCAGCCCCACTTCACTAGCTATTAAATCAATGTGACATCTTGGTTACTCACCGAGAACACCACTGTTGATAACTTCAGGCAACTCGGCCCAGAGCACATTCTCTTCACTGTTGACCAAACTTTTTAACCGCTCTCTGAACTGTGACCTCGCTTTACTGTTGTCTGTTTTGATGACCATGTTTGGATTTGATTTGCTCATATTAGACATGGGGCTAAAATACACGTATTCTGAAACTAATCGTAAGAGGAGTGAGTGACAAGATGGTATTTCACACATTATTACGTTCTAAGCTAGTTAACGTAGCATATTCAGTTATTAACACATAAGAAAAACGCTATACCCATCGTTTACACTGAAAGGTATCCAGTTAATCTAGTCTGGTTTGATGATGAGGGGGAAGTCAGGGCTCGAATCTCAGCTGAGTATACCCTACTGAGGGTGATTTTTCTTTAACGGTTTCCCACTTTCCCTCCCCACGATAACGGTTACAACTTCTCTAAATTATACCTTCCTCGATCGTCTCTACAGTTAGTTTAATTGCTGAGGGAATTGCATGCGTACTACTGAGCAACAGCGTTGTCATTCTTTTGTTTTCCGTGATCAGTCTTCCTTCGAATATATATCAAATTTGGCAATGCTGGGTTGTCGTTGTTGCCAGTAAATGGTGCTTCTTCCTCTAGTACAGTAGTAAAGTTACAGTAGTCTGAGTCCCGTGTTCCTAATAACTAGCTCGAAAACATTAACTAAATAAACACTCATATTTTATTAGTACTCTGTGTAGAAAAAGATTTGTTATTGATCACGTTAAGATTTGGTGTGTATCTGTATGTGTTGGTTGTGCGTTTTTTATTTTTGCCGTAAGGTTGTGGAATTATAGTCTCATGTGCATATTAATATATTTATTTTAATAATAGTGTATTGTTAACAGTTAAAATATAATACAAATTATGGAATCTCCGGCTTGTTACAAGCAATTACATTCCAAGAGGAAAATATTAAGTAGTAAAGAAAGGACAATGGTGTTAAGAGTCTATATTTATTTTCGTTAAGACGGAACTTGTTCAGTAAATCAAGTGGCAATGCAGACAGCAGAAACTACAGGTGTGCCTTATAAGTTAGTAATTTCTATTAAACAAGAATTCAAATTTTAGGGAATGTTACTGACACCAATCATAAAAGGAAATAACTGAACTCAAATGAAGCGTTTGGATAAATATGACATTTTTACTCAAGCAAAAATTCGCAAAAAGGTACATTAAATGTACCGTAACAATGAATTACATACCCCAGAGAAAATTAAAGCTTTGATTGATATTGATAATGACCTACTTAATTTTCTGATTAAGAACAAGTCAGAATGTTATTTATAGCATTGAGTATAAAATGTATGTTGTATATTAATTATGAGGAAAAAAGTTTTATACATAAAATAGTTTTAAACATAATTACATGGGGAATGGAGAAAGTTAATAAACTTCAATCTTGAAAAAAAATTACGATTGTGGAAATAGTTAATGTTTCTAGAAAAGGCTGTACACCGATAGGAAATGAGGGATTTCCAAGTAAACCCTACCCCTCACTTCCCAACAACCGAAAGCTAAAAGGTTTGGCAATAGGTAACAGAGAGAGAGAGAGAGTGAAGATAAAACTTTACTCTATAAGACCTGCATTTCCCTCAGTTATGAAATTAGGTGTATCACATTAGTGTGATTATGTGCTGGTAGTCCAAACTGGTAATAGGACTTAGTACAAAAATAAAAGAGGATGGTCTTACTGGTGGCAGAGTGTCTGTAAGCTAGCCTGGAGGAAGAGGATCGCAAAATAGCGCTCTGCCACTCTTGACGTTCCTGCACAGATGGCGCCTTGAACGTTATCTGGCGGCCATTTTTGTACTGCAAGAAAAATATACAAGATGGCGGGTCGAAGCTTGTCCTTCCTTCCCTGAGCGTCTGTAAACCACTCACAGCAACTGCGCCATGCAATGGTATTACTTCCAAAGGTACGAGAAAAAATTTGCGAGGTTTTCTGAAAATAATAATAAAGTGTTGTTAAAATAAATATTTTTAACTAAACATAAAGATGAGGCCTCTAAAAATATGCATTATCTGGTATGCTAGTTAGACTAACTTTATCTACTTTTGTTCCATATAACTTATTTAACTATGATAAAACCAGTGGCGGATTTAAAAACTTTGCGCCCCCAGGCACAATTATAATATGCGCCCCTCCCCCACCCCCCAAATCTTTTGTCAAGGTCCAAGGTATTTAGGAAGTTTCTTTGGAAAGAGGTATTGGGGAGGGGTGGGAGGCAGGTCAGAAGTTAGTATACGAGAAAAGATTTTCACGAAAGACAATCCCTACAGTAGCTTGAGTTACAATAGCCCCATGGCTTCTTTGGTGCTGACTGACAGCTCACAGATGACTATTGACAGTCAACATTCAGGTATATATACAGTGTCAGAAAAAAGTTTAAGACCACCCATTAAAAACACAATTTCTCCACATTTCAATATTTTTATTTTCTCAGAATAT
>CABFVX010002957.1:80528-98336 GCA_902151425.1 Timema shepardi | reverse complement strand
CCCTGGCTACGGCCTTTACACCAATAATCTCATCTCGTTGAGTGAACTTTGGAGAGTTGAATACTTGTGACTTTAAGCTGATTTTGATCTTAATTAAATGTAATAAATTAAATGTGTTTTGACATACTTCTATGAATCTTGTCTAAAAATTAATGTTTGTAGCGCGTTCCATTTTTAAACGTTAAAATAATGTAAGCATATATAAGTAGTTTTAATGTTGAATGATTATGATTGTTTTACAAACAAAACCAGCTGTTCGGCTTAAGCTTTAGGTTAACAACTTTGGCTTTTAAATAGTAGGCTTGGATAGGAGGTAATTTTCAATAAAACACTTGAGTTGTTAAAGTGTGTAAAAGCTCAAATATGCATCGGTTTCTAACTAAACACTCTTCATAAGACTATATAACTATAGTTGATAAGTTATGTAGCGTGTCAATCATGTAAAGTTGACACCTACACAATTAGGCTAAGTAAAAATACTAAATTATAATAATTATATTGGCAAAATCCAAAGAAGAGTATTAGATTTGAGATATTTAGTAATAATATCCTTCAAAACCTACTGTTAGCGACTAGATGGACTCGGATATGATCCACGTGCTCCCAATAGAAAATACTACAAAGAATTTTAATACTACAAATCTGCATAAAAATACTAATCTACAATAGTAGAATCCAAAGAAGATAATTAAAGCTAATACATTCAGGAATAATATGCTTCATGACTTACTCACCGTGGCTGGATGGGATCGGGTAACGCCAACATGCCTTCTAGCAAAATATTCAACAAGCATGGCGACAGGCTGCTTCCTAACACATCCACTCACTACGTCTCCTGTCATGAAAAAGAACTCGTATAAGTTGGGCTCGCTCCCACGACCCTCGAGCGCCACTGTCATGGCGGCGTGTCTTCGAACCTTCCCTTTACCTCACTTCTCTAGTTCCTATCATCACCTGTGTTATTACGCTTTTTCTATTTCTTTTTTTGTTCCGTTCTAGTCAGAGAAAGGATATAAAATAAGTACTCTCAGATTTACTTTATATTATTCAATTACATCACGTCGTTGAAGAAGGAACTTCTCTCCACGAAGGAAGCGGTGGCCATGAAGTATTGGGCGTGTTTCTGGTATTCAATCACATCACGTCTTTGAATAAGGAACCTCTCTCCACGAAGGAACCGGTGGTCATGGAGTATCGGGTGTGGTTCTCACATCTGCGCCACTGAGGAAAACCTATCTCCACGAAGGAACCGGCCATGGAGTGTTTGACGTGGTTTTCACCACAGTTCCGTCGAGGAAAATCCTCTCCGATTTCCTAAGTATAGAGGTGACGTTAATAAGTCCATCTGACTTATTCGTCTTGTTGAAAGATTAGAAAATGTTTATTTAATAAGTACATCTGACTTATTGTTTATCTCAGACTTAGTATAGTCGAGGCAACTATTATGTTTATTTCGATGTATTTCAATCAGAGTGACTATATTTTGGTTTTGGGTTGTTATTCCAACTTTGTTGGTGTAGTCACAGTAACTCTAATTTTACTTAAGTCCTTCAGACTTGTTATATTGGTCCAAGAGACCATGTTTTCCTATATTTATATGATATAGCTTCAATCTAGGAGCCTTGAGCTCCTGATGTAATAAGGACTTAGTCTAAATGGTTGCTATTCTCAACAAGCACTATATTTCTCTTTTGAGATCTTAAGGTTGCATGATGGTGGGACTGTTGGGCTGAGGAAAGAGCAAAAATAACATCTATTTTGGTACATTTTTCCGGGATTATTAAATATCGCAGGAGTACGTGGTATTTTTTTATAGACCAAATATATTTCTATGTTTCTATAGAAAGATATTATAAACAATCCTATTGATTAATTTATTAAATTGATGCAAAATTTTGCATTTCTACGTTGTGAGTGGGGTCAATTTTTTTTCTATACAAACAATGGGTCTTGGCTCAAATAAATTTACGTATTTTTTTCAAATTAAAATACCACACAGAACTTACGTAATTTTGTGCCAAAGTTTGTTTAAATTAGTTCAGCGATGTCCTGCAAGGAACTCTGCTATCGCTCACGTAGCCTGCCTTCCCCCTCCCCAAAACCCAACCCTCAGATATTTGTCAAACTTCTCTTTAGGCAATGTCGGGTAATAGGTACCAGTAACAGCTTAACACCCTCTTCCTACAACCCCCCCCCCACNTCAAACTTCTCTTTAGGCAATGTCGGGTAATAGGTACCAGTAACAGCTTAACACCCTCTTCCTACAACCCCCCCCCCACCCCACAACCCTTTCAAGGTTGGTCTTGGGTCATTAACCAGATCTATGCGTGCTAAAACATTTTGCCCTTTCAAATACATTGAAGAACAAATATATTTTGGTTTGGTTGTGTCTTGTAGAGTAGTTAACTTTTTTAGGCTTTATCAAATAATAATCATCTTAGTGTTTTGATTTAAACTGGCAAACATTTTAACAGTAGATAGCTATTTTGTAGCTTTTGGTCATTTTCTAAATGTTTTATCAGTATTGTTTGGGTTTTCATGATTGAATACTTACTCTGCATCACACAATTAGGAGTGTTGGGCTATTATGTGTCTGGACGCTGTCGGTGGACCCATCCAGCATCTTCTATGTTACAATTCTACTTGTCATGAGGAAAGCGAAGTTTATGACTTTCCAATCATGAGTTTAAAAAATAAATGCACAGTCCCGAATGAATCACCTTATATTATGTGTGGCTGTCTATAGAAAAAACACCGTACTAGAATATAATCTGACTGTTATAAACGTTACTTAAATTATTATCATGTGTCCAAAGTCATGTGATCTAAAGCTGTAACTTTTGACAAATATTATCAATAACTATCAACTTATACTAATAATATAGTTGAACATGTCAATGTTTACCACAAAAATATGTTTGTATTTTTTAAAAGTTCCTTCCTAGTGATCTTACTGTACCCAAAACGTTGTGTACAGACTACATAAACATTTTACTAGAGTGCGTGCACCACATGTAATTTAAAAATAATATAATATAAAACGGATTATTTCTTTATTTCAGAATAAGGCTCCTACCAATGACTACAAAATACCAAAAATTAAAATTTACCTATATAATATGTTACGGTTTGTCCATAAGAGTCATTTAAAGAAACACCGTGAATCCGAACAATGTACTACTCCAAATTTAAGGCATGTATATAGAACCGAAGTTTAGTTTTCATTCAAATATAACTAAAAACCATCAACTATACGCGGAAATCGAGCCGGGGAGTTAGCGCCAATGCTATAATATCCCTGAACTATACAGGTTTCGTCACCTACTTTAGAGCTGTCAGAAAAAGCCACCGACGACTTGTAGTCAAGCGTTTGTTTGGCACCTTTTACAGTTTCCTTTGTATATTATTGAATATATTCGCTATACACATATTGTTAAGAATACGGTCGTTCACTTATTATTAATCTAAATATAAAAGAAAAATGACACCTCACTTTAATTGAGCCCCTGATATTTGGCTAAACTTATGGTTTTAAATACATTTAATAAGTACCAATTGAACGACCTCAACCCAAACTAAACTATAATATCAATATGTTTTGTAATAAATAATGTTATTGTGTTGCCAACTTTTTATAACAAGCCTATAAATATTGTGATGAATCATGTAAGTCGTTTTTCCACCACATCTTACTGCTAATTTGGGTTATAGGCGTTAATATACACTAATGAGAAAGTGTTGAGAAAGCTAGTATTGAGACAAAATGTTACTGGATTTGCATAGAGGAAGAGAGAGAAAGCACTCATAAAAACCCACTCTTAGTACACCCAGCTATAGTTTGAACCTCATTATCTCCATGTCAATTGCAAACCTGACTAGATAAGTTTGATATTCTGTCCACGTGCCAACCGGAACTGTGACGCTTCGTTTCTACATAAAAAATGAAAATTAAATGCAAAATAAATTTATAAAATTTAAATCCAAAAGTGATATTACACCAACTTGGGTTTATCATGAGTATATGCTAATTATTCAGAACGGATACTGAAACATACCTCTTTTTATTGCCACTAAGTTATGTCATTGCAAGTATCGGCTAAAAACAACTTTAACTACAGTACAATTTCAATAGAAAGGGCCTACCTTACCTGACAACTAGAACTTATACTAGATCGATCTACTTCCTCTGTGTTGATAGGTCAATCCGTATGATCTACAGGTGTCACTATGGATATATCATCAATAACTATAAAATAACGCTAAAAATATTTTAAAATGGCAGACAAATGTATTTTATAGCTAAAAGACCCTTTATATAACAGTTGAACTGTAGATTAATCACCATAAGAAGAGTCTTTTAAAAGATATAAAATATAGGAGGGACAACATTATCAAAAATACTTTTTCTTTTCTTTCAGCAGCTGTTGAGATTAAGACTATGCCAAATTGATAACTGCAGAACACTTTAGGTAGCAGTTGACACAATATAGTTCTTCCTATTACAATCCGACTATATTGTGACCTACCCCCATTATTATCCCACACAAATAACACACAGAGGTAAGCACAATAGAGTTATAAATTGATTCCACAAGTAACATTATACAGCTCAATGAGGGAGAGGAACATAAGAGTTACAGTACTAATTAAGGACATAAGCCAGATGGGCAATAAGACGCAAGGGTTACCTCCAAGGCCAAATGGGCACCAAAATAATAACAAACAATAGACGGCCCTTTATTCTTAAACGTCCCAAATGGCGTCATCAGAGAATTACAATAACACTCTAATAAATTGACCTCTGATTCCACTATAAAAAATGTATTTCATTAATAAAGGCAAAGTGCCAGTATATGCCCTAGCATAGAGCATAAGGTGAGTAAAGATCACAAGTACCTAACCTAAACAACGGCAGAAGCATTATGATAATACAGTGAAACCTGTTTAACTGGGGACTGGATATGTGAGAAACCTCTGTTATTGATAATTAAAATGAGGTCCCTCCACTTTTGCATTTAAATACCTCTGTTACTGAGAATTTTCAGACCTTGTTAACTGAGATTAGATTTCATAGATTTTTTCGATGTTTACCTCTATAATTGGGTCTTGGTAGCTCAATAACCCGTATAAGTGAGACAATTTATCAGGTTTAGACAAGTTATGACATGCTTGTTCACAAACAGTCAAATTTCTTCCATACTTGCTTTGTTTATCAGTACTATTTAAGAATTTGTACGAGAGACGAGTAATACCAGTGCAAAAAATGTCGAAACGAAAGTGTAATTTTCTAACATCCGCTGATAAATTAAAGTTATTATTGGAATATGATAGTGGAAAGTCCATAATAACCCCAATCCTTCTTCCCTTTCAAGTGCCATCCTGATTAGTCCAGCATTCAAGGACATATTCCTTAGTCTACATAAATCACATTTTTCTACTCAGTTTGTTTTCTGGTGCTGTACTGACTGGTGTGTAATGTGTTATTCCCAGATGTAAAATATTTATGTTTTTATAATTATTCACTTGCCGTTAGTATTTTTTGTAATGGCCTTAAGTGAGCCATCTACGTCCAAAAGGATGTACGAAGATGATATTGCTATTCGGGAGTTTAATAGTGAATGGGAAAAACAGTTTTTATTTACAAAGAGAAAGTTTCCTAAGCTTGTGTGTCTTATTTGTGGGGCTAGTGATGCAATTCCCAACAGTTTAATTTGAATTGTCACTTTAAACAGATGCATCCAGATATTAAAATAAAATATCCAATTGGCTAAGCATAAAGAACAGAATTTGTAACTAAAAAGAAACATTTGCTGACTGGGCAACAATTTTTTTTAAAACAAAATGTGATCAACTAATGACAATGGTCAAAGTTGCTTGTGAAATCGCCCTCATCATTGCTCGAAATTAAAAAGCCATACGTTACCCTGAGGAAGATAGAAGATATAGTAAATCCAAGTCTAATGACCTTTGCAAAAGCCACTGAAGGTCCTAGGGTCATTAAAATGATATATGACGTTGAACTTTCAAGAAATAAAGTTATGCGGTGAATCTATGAGATATCTGATGACGTTAGCGGACAAGTAACTTCGTGTATCAATACTTGTAAATACTTTTCCATCGCCTTGGACGAGAGCCGCGATATAAGTGACACTGCTCAACTTGATGTTTATGTGTGTATTGTCAACAAGTAATTTGATGTTGCTGAAGAGCTTCTAGACTTGGCTCAGATTGTTTTATGTAGAATAGAAGATATTTTGAAAGCAATAAAATTAGTTATTGAAAACAACGGTTGAAACATGTCAATTTGGAAAATTGACATTTACACCACGAGCCTACATAAAAATACTAAATTATGATAATTTTTATAGCTGAATCCAAGGGAATTAAAATTGACATATTTAGGAATAATATGCTTCAACATTTATTTTCCATGACTGGATGGGCTCGGATACAGCCACCATGCGTCCGAGAAGAAAATACTACAAGTGTGTAAAATAACACTCACAAGACGAATCCTTATAAAAAATACTATAGCTGAATCCAAAGAAGATAACTAAAACTGATTTATTTAGTAATAATATATTTCAAGACTTACCATAAGATGATGGGCTCGGGTACAATCACCATGCTTTAAAATAAATTACGACGAGTATGGTGGGGAAACCATCGTGGTAAATCTCACACACGTCCTCGCTGCATCACCCAATAGTTGAAATGAACGGGACCGGCTTGGAGTTGAAGTCACTAGCCTAGAGCGCTGCTGCACTTGCGGCGTTCCTTGGGACTTCAGTCTCCCTCACTCTCCCCCGCCTCTTTTTTTCCTTTCTCCTCTTGTTCCCGTCTCTCCCATTTGCCTGTGTTTACGCTTTATTTCTTTTATTTCTGTTTGGTCAGAAAAATCGTATATAATGAGTGCCGCTCAGATTCACTTTTGTATTTCACCACATCGTACCATCAAAGAAAGAAAGCGCTGCTCTAGCACTTACAGAAGTACCAGCTCGCCATGAATTTTGTATCATGGGTCCCACCACGTCATCGAGGGAAATCCTCTTCGATCTTCTAAATATCAAAGCGCTATTAATAAGTCCATCAGACTTATGGGTCTAGTCTAACAGACTACTTAATAAACCAAGAAAGACTATACGAAGTATTTTATAGTTTTCCCCCTCCCAAATGGAATTATTTTGTGCATAATAGTTACTATTCTCACAATTTATGAAAGTTAGGTAAGTTATAACAAAGCTAATATGAGTTTTAAAAAAAGACTACAATACTAAAAAATATTATAAATTAATCTTAGCTTGAACATACTAATTAGTAATGTTAGCAACCATAATCTAGATTTTCGGCTAGTTTGCATTTTCAGACACTTGTTATTACCCGAAATACAAAGTAATCTATTATATTGATAACATAAAAATAACGCAAATTTATTCAATATTTATTTCCTACATACATAAACAATCTAAAAGCTCTTAATCAGGTTATATTATAATTCAAGCGAGCGCGCGTCCCCTTTTTCCTTAGACTTCCCATGTTAAACCAGTGACCGCGGCCAGTTGCCTCACTATTCCATAGAGTGCCTAGATCCGTTTCTCTGCGAGAGGGGCGTGGCTGGCTTAACTTTTTCGCAACGCTAAATCATAGGAATATCTTCTCCGTACATATAATAGCTCCTTGCGTATAACTAGCTCAATATAGGGATGGATGGTAAACTTTTGTAAGTGCAGCTTTGAAAATGAATATTAAATGAACGTCAGAACTCCTAATTCAGTAGACTGTACAGAAGTTTCCCTCTTTCATTAGAAGTGAAAGGGAGTTATACTTTTATTAGTTTTAATTATCATTATTGATAAATGAAAACAAAACTGTAGTTGATCGGTCTAAGCGGAATAAACAATAAAAGATTGAGCATGTGAACAATTAATTCATTTTAATTTCATTAGAAAGGAATTATTAAAAATTATAAAATTGAAAATTGTTCGTGAGAACTATTTTGAATAATGTAAAGCAATTTTTAAATATTTTCTTTAAGTTGTTTAAAAACCTAAAACTGTGATGTAAGCGTTTTGCTTTTTTCATTAATCTTTCTTTCCAAAACGTTTTGATTGTTGTGTCTTCTTTTGCCCTGAATAATGAATAATATATTAACTTCATATAGTATGTAAATATGTACCTATTATAATTATTGTAATTTTTTATGGTGTATTTACTTCTAATAACAATTTTAAACTGATTTTTTTTTTCAAAATACATAGTAAATAAGAAAACATGCTAACAGCCCTTGTCTCATCCGATGATGAGTAGTAGCAGTCAGAGCTTAGCACGGCGTAAGATGAACTTCAAGCCAGTCTTATCTATAGTGAGTATGTTATAGTCCTATTTATTATATCATAGGTTGCACAATAAAAGACGAATAAATTATCATTATTATTGGCTGTCGCCATTTTCAATGCGACACAGCTAAAAGTTTTGTTACCTTTCAAATTTGTTGTCCTTGGTGACAGGGAGTTCCCTGCTCCCGAAAGGGTATTTAATTGTGTTTTTAAATCTTTTTTTAAATAATTTAAATATTTAGTTTACGTCTTCGTCATCAATTCTTTATTTTGGAACTAATAATCATGGCATTCTGAAAAGATGGGCTTGAATTTGTGTTCTGAATCTCCTTGCGGAGAATTGTTCTCCTTTTGTGCATCTGTAGATGTTAGAAGAGTTTGCAATGGAAAAGAAACCAATAAATCGTTCGGTTCAACCCCCGGGCAAGGGGAGTACAACTGATTTGAAGAAAAGTCAAGGTTGGTACCTAATTTACCTTGTCCCACTGGATTACTTAACTATTTTTTTCCTTTTTAAAATGTTGTAGTTGCCATGGGTGTGGGAGTTATAGGACTAGTATCAGAAATAACCTCTTAAAAAGACACGCATTTTATCACCTACTTTTGTAGTCTACTATAGTTTTTCTTCCCAAATAAATTTTTGAAATTTGTTCGGTCTTGTTAATAAATAGGCCTACCCTTTCTTATCAAGGTCCTGACACAGACTCCATATCCGTCATCGTGGTTTGCAAGATGATAGGAGCCTAGATGAGTTGTATGAATAAAAAATGTATACGATTGTATGTAGGTGTAACTGACCTCTCAGGAGGAAGAATAAAGTAATTGGTATACTTGTTTACACATTTTGGAGTACCTACCTCATTTAGTCTCTGGTTTGTGCCACTTGGCTGACTGCTCAATCAATCACTTGGCCGACTGACCCAATATAAACTATTGCAATGAGAACTATTTATATTGTAGGCAGACTCGGACCAGACCACTAATGCTCTATTCTAAAGGACGGAACACCAGGGTATGAAATATTTAATTGAAGACGACGACTACCACGACTTTTACAGGATAATATGTCTCTAGAAAACTCCTCTTCCTCCTAAGATCAGGTCTCCCTACCCTTGCCCCAAATAGACCCGACACACATCCACCTTCCACTCCTCGAGCTTCAAAACTTAAACATCATTTCCTCTGATCCAAGAACGACTTTGATCAATCCCCAGAGCCCTGGAACTCACAGTGCCACTTTGCCCCAATTCCCAGCCCCCTCCTCCCCCCTCTACCACTATTTATTTCCTAGCCTATGACCTGGGACCATTTTGTGGCAAGAAGGACTCTTATCAGAAGACAAAAATCTTCATTCTGCTGAGCAGCAACACACAATAACTAGCCTCAACCAACTACCAGCCAAACACCCACACAGCATCCATACCCCTTTCCACCTCCAGACTATTTCCTAAATTTCAACTAACTAATTCACTTTTCAGAAATGCTGATTTATCATTTAATTGATAAATGGATAAGTCACGTTAAACAGCAACAGTCAAAAGTGTACTAAAGGTCACCAGCCGAGCTACTGGTGGTTTCTGGTAACACTTGGATACCTACAAGCTTTCTTCTTAGTTGAAATCACAATTAATTGTCTTCTCAGTAAACACCCATCGAGATTCAATTATGGATACATCAGTTGGAGGACATTACATTTCCCATGTCTTATTGCTCTCAAGAGACCCCAGCTCTTTCGCTAGCCATGTTCCAACCATTCATTCTTTTTAACAGCGTCTTTATAGGAATCTGTTGAAAAATAACCAGCATTAGAGCCAAAACCTTTCTGACCTCATAATCTTAAATGTGTCTAGGCATTTTACTTATTCTTGTGCTTTGTCTTCGTTCAGGAACATAAATCGTTTTAATTTTGTCTTCACATCCACTGGGCTATTCTCTAGGTTATCATGTTCTCTCTTATAACAGGTCCATTCCTTTTGTCTGTGAACTTAGGTCGATGATCTGCCTTGTCCTCTCCTTCAGCACTATCCAATCATAATTAATTTCCTGGAAAGATCTTCTTTGGGAATGTGTGCATGAGCTCTACACTGAAAAACTCGAATTTTACTCTGATCAAACTTATAACCTACCTAGGTTGCATCACCATTTTAGGATTACACAAATTATAATACCGTTTACCGAAAGTATTTAAACAATCCTTTTTTAGCTTATTTTTTATAACTGATAGAAGCATGACTGTGCACTTAAAAGCACCTTTAACTATTTTTAAAATACTTTCTTCTTTTGACAACTTATTTTTTACAAAGTCTAAATTAACTGCACTTTTATTATACTCAAATAAAATATCAATAGACGTCACAACCAGGAAATACTGCTCACTCATAGCTACCTTTAGTTGAGTAATACACCCTTGACCTTCAATAGTAGGCCTACCTCCAGAATTCTTCAACTAAACCACTGTTTTATCAACTTATTCAAGCTTGATATACCTTCAAAAGCCAATTATTAATTTTTTCTGCAGTTGTGTTTGATTCATTATGCCCATTTTAACATCCACATATGTCAAAGAAGTAACATTAAAAAAATGTATTTGCAATTTTTATTTGCTCCAAAACATCAGCCACGCACTGCACAATCTTAGTGTCTTTCATCAATAATTTGTCCTTAACTTTTGCATCTGCCAATGCGTGTGGTGGATCACTAGTCAGCATATCTAATACCGCAATTCTTTCCAAAAACCAAGCCAAATGATATACCCAGTTTTTTTAAACCACTACCATAAAACAGCCTTAATCCTGGCTGTGAAAAGGTTATAGATGCTACCACCATATTGGACTTGAGAAAAACTTCATGCCACCAACACATCATTTTTTTTATGAATCATACATTTACAAATACTAAGAAACACTGAAACAAAATCACACACGCAGTGTATTTAATTAATTGATGAAAACGTTTAGCGGCAATCAGATCAATGAATGGCCATAGATACAGCCAGGAAGGGATTGTAATGTAGCCAACATAACAAAACTTTGCAGAGCTGCCACTATCACCAATATTAATATCCAATATATAGTGATAATGAATTTGTAATCGTTGTAAAGATAATAATTTTTATATTTATTTGTCTCGCACCATACTTAATCTTTGTTTCATGCTCAATGATTATATTGCTAGGCAAAAGTAGTGGTTTTATTGAAAAAACACTAGGGAAAAGCAAACTAAAGGCCCTAACTATTTTTTTTAGCAACACGTCTTACTATCCGTTCAGGTTATACGCTTATTATTGATGTTTGTTCCTCAGTAACCAGTATTTATGATGGTTAGAGCACATTCTCCTTCTCTCTGGGGATAAATACATTAGAGGGGTGGGTTTCACAGGAATTCATAAAAAATAGCAAAAATGTCATCATCTATTTAAACAAATTGTATTTATTTAAGTTCACTGCAGGTTAGTTTAAATATGATTTGTTGAGCATAAATACACAAAAAATTACAAATGTTTAATATAGAGAAACCAATGTGGTCCGCTCTTTACAACCCTGTGCCATTTTATGTAGGATCTCGGAACTTTATAGACAAAAACAAAATTACGTCCAGCTATTCCTGTATTTCCGCTGAGAGTGTCTTTGATAAAAGTGCTCTTCCCTCCTACTCCCTCTATAGGAATTTAACCTCCCAGGTGCTGATTGGTTGGTACTCACCACTCCCGCTAAATTTCTCCTACGCTGCATGATTTTACTACTACCACCCTTCAAATACTCTAACAAAGGAAACAAAACAAATAGTCCCTTACCTTCCAGGCTTTAATAACCATAATAATTTGGACAAAACTGGACTCTTAACAACAATGGCTTTATAAGAATGGAAAAGTAGGGATTTAAAACGTTAATAGCCTAAAAAATAGTCACTAGATTGAAATTTACCAGAGATGTTTGTTTTTTTACAACTTTGATGACTATCTTATGGTGGCGGAGATTTATGATTTACCCAACCTCATCACTTGGAAGGTTTGGGAGAGGATGTCCCCAACCACTGGAGGCAAGAAAGTTTCAAACATCCTCCAAAACACCATGTTTAAGACTACAAATTTTTCAATCCTCTCTGCATATCATTAATTTTCATTTTAGATTATGTCATAGTCCACAATAACTTTAAAAAAATTAGTACAAAGCACATATTTCAATAGTATAAAGTATCCATTTAACGGATTTTTACACTAGGCAGGGCAAACATATTTTGGCGCTGTGCACTAATTTTGATGAAATTGTATGCCAGAGCCTCTATATCTAAGACAATTGCAGCTTCTTTGTGGAAATTTATAGTAGCAGCATGTGTCAACTTCTCTCAGAGCAGAAAATGATCATTGGACAGCACACGAAGAAACGAGATTGTTATAAGGATTTTTACTGGTTTTGTTAGCTTGGGAACTAAATTCCTAATGGGGTCTTCTTTTAGAAACTCTACAACATCTTTTAGGCGCAAGAGTTTCACACTGCGGGACTTTGCAATATTCAGCATCATATCACGATGGAGCTTTAAACATTCAGCATCAAAATCATCACCGTAAAAGTTGAACACACTTCGAATGCCTTTCTTTGAAATTACTTACACTTCCATCTTGTTTAAATGACTAGCTACTCCAGTTTCAAACCTCTCATTTAACTTAACTCGGAAAATTTCAACTATTTCACTGTACACAAGACAAACATATTCTTTCATACTATGCCACCTGTGAGGAGTATAACCACTGTTGAATCTTCTGGGAACCTATGTGGAACAGACCTCTCATCTTGGTATAACTCAAGCTTTTGCTTTTTTCAAAACAATTAAATACAATTCATCGAATCCTAAATCCTAACAGCCTGTCACTTTAATCTGTCAACTGTCAACTTTAATCATGTTGTGTTCTTGATAGTGTAGGCTTTTCTTCTGGAGCTGAGAATTTAGGACTGCCATCTTTTCAAAAATGGTGATTACTAATTTCAAAAGGAAATAATATGAGAAGTCATTAAGATGATTGAGGAAACCACTAGCTTTCAAACGTGCATCTGCTTGGGGATCAGAGTCTTCTGCAATAATATCCATAAATTCTTGAACAGCTAAATAGTTAAAAACCAGTATCTTAAGACTCTTGATTCACACACAACATTCAATCAAGCAAAAGGGGGAAAGTGACGAGGCATTCTCGTCTTGTCGTCTACGATTGATGGACAGACTATCCAAACGGCACATGCATATTATCATAGGGAACAATTTCTACATTGCCATTTATGTTACAAAATAGTTACTTTTAGCTTTTGTATATAATTCATTAAAAACATTACTGTTCAGCAATTCTTTGTCCCCATTTAATCTAAAAGTAATTATGGATAAATTTGATATTTACGATAACTTTAGCAAAAATGTACAATTAATTTTTTCCTCAGCCCTTGCACGGGCATGCCTGCAGGAGTCAGTTCTCTGACTGCATCTTAACATCTCATAATGAGAAACCAGCCCCACACTTTATTTTAATTGAGCATTTAATTTATGCTACATATAGACTAAGGATAGACCTTGAATAGAAAATTGGTAACATGCTGGAGGCTATTGAGAACACAACAGGCTTAACTCGATAAACAAAAGTACAATGGAAATTAGTATTGTGTTACCTGGTAAACTTATTGGGAGGGTGATAATGTTGATAAAAATTAAATATGTGTCTAAAGGTCCTTTGTTATTTGAATTGATTGCACTTTAGAGACTTGTATATGTGTTTATTATTATGTATAAGAAGTGGCTTAGAGCTAAGAATAAAAAAACCCTAACCACCTAACAAGTTCCACAATATTTTTATATTTAAAGGCCCAAAACAGCAAAGCCCAAAACTAAAAATACAGTTGTTAAATTACTATAATAAAATGTAGTCCTATAAATACTTTGGTTACTATTATTTAAAATGGTTCATTAAAATCAAAATAGAAAGACTTTCTCAGTTATATGCCTAATTGGTAATTAAGTACTAATAGGATTATTGAAAAAACCACTGCATTCTACACCCAGTTATTTTGAGCCATTTGTTACAGATGCTGGTAGTAAATCATTCTTCCGTTCCTCTCGGCGCCATGAGCCCAATAGTTCCGTGGCCTCCAAATGGGAACTTGGCAGGAAGACTGCTTCTCAGAAATCTAAATGTTTTGACAAACGACCAAAACCCAAGGGCCAGTATGGTGGAAAGGAGGATCCCAAGGTAAATTATCACTTTGATAAACCACATGGTACTTAAGCTATGGAATGAGTCGTGAGGAAATTAAGCTATCTTATCTCACTCTGTTTATTTTCTTCTATGACAAGATTTTTTAACTTTGAGTTGAAACCTAGGCCACTAAATAAACATAACATATATCACTAGCCGGCCATGTAGTATAGTAGTAGCTAACAGAAAGATTATAGAATCAAAGTGTTTAAAAACAGATTAATATATAAGTTATAACTGTCATTCAGAACACAACTAGGTCATTTAACTAAACTCTCTGCTTTGTTAGGTTAAATTTTAAATTTACATTTATAATACGTTTCACTTTGGAGGTCTGGTTCTGTTTCCTAGCCTATTTGTCATTTTGTCTTGCTCAAAAGAAGAAATATCAAAGTAAAATTTGTATAGTGCCAGTTGCACACAGGATAACATAAACGTTTCAACTAATAGTTTTAAATGAAACTGATTAAGTAAAAGCATAATGAAACTTTTTTTCCCCTTCAGTTTGTTGTAAGATGGGTTGGGGGGGGGTATAATTTCTTATAATTAGTTGGCGAAGCAGAAATATATACAAGAACTCAGGTATAATTAGTTGGCTAAGCAGGAGGAATAATAAAACATGAGAGATTGGGTTCACCTTAGCAATAAAAGAAGATCTGAGAATGGTTCTTTGAAAAAATATATAATAATATTCTAACTTCCCTTGGGTAAGCTTAAAGAAACAATGCACAAACAAAACCAGAATTATCACCACATTTAAAAATTTTGAAGGAGGCTAGCATCATGTGGAAGGAGTGCCTGGCTTTGTGCCTGTGCAGTAAAAAAGTGAAACAAACTGTCCATAAAACGTGGGAGTAGAAAAGACAGCTGCTTTGTTTCAACGTGTTTCACATTTTTTCCCGCACTATGTCGGTCATTGTATAACAACTCTTTTGAAAGCATGTAATTAAAGTGGAATGACACACAATGACACAAAAATGTCTGCATTTCATCATGTTTTGAAACATTTTGTGTCATCATGTGTGCACCTGGCGTACCCATCTTCGTCTTGACCTTCCCAAGGGTCTTTGTCATTTGGTATTCCATTTAGAAGTATATGTGGTCTTCTGGTCTCCTCCATTTATTTAACATGGTCCAGGTCTTATTGCCGTCACCATCTTGAATATGACTGGAGCTGAGCATAATACATATAATTGAGTTCACTGTTATGCAATTTTCTCCATTATGTGTAATTTCATCCTTTTAAGGCCCACATACCTTTATGGTTATCCTGTTCTCGAAAACTTGGGAACGACTCTTGTTCATTTAAAGTAAGTCTCCAAGATTCACATCTATAAATAACAATAAGTTGTATTACTGTTTTGTGTTGTAATGATACTGTTTTGGACCCCTTTCATAATATTCAAAAGGTCATGGATGAAGTGTATTTTTCTTTAAAGAACTGTATGTAAAATATCCTTTTAATACTTTATCCATGTAGAATCATGCTTTTAGAAATAATTTCAATACACTACGTTTTAAAACTTTTTCTTTTCTTTAAAAGATCAACTGTTATATTTAGAAAAATCATGTGATACGCTGGCTCCCTCTATCCAATAGGAAGCCAGCCTTCACATCATCAGGTTGCCAGGAACTTTTCTATTAATTTTAACACTGGTGACAAGGGGTCCAAGAGGCAATGAGTAGGTAATATATAAGCCGCTTGCGTGTATGAATCCATAGTAGTAACACAGCACACAGTACGCAGAACGTGTGATATCACACAAAAACAATCCATAATTTAACAAAAACTGTGTCATTTTATATCAAAACTTCAGTACCAAAGGTGTAATCATTTAAATAAATCATGTGCAACATCAAAAGTTTTGCTCATTTCATAAGAATAAGTATCACATATAATCAGATCACATGATATCACTGTGTAATAACTGGGTGGTAAGGCATGTACTTGTCATCATCATATAACCCAGATATAATTATAAATAGTGCTCAATCACAGGGCAATATCAAATAAAATCTCATATCAACACAATTGGTGCCATATTGCGGGATATATATCTCAATAATAAACCGTATTATAATAGTGTATTGTAATCTTTGATTTTCTTAAGTTGAGCTGTGAGGTTGATTGGTTCTGAAGAGCATAAGCAAGAGTGCCCTAGGGTATTCTTGATATAATATCTTCACTGAATTTTTTGTCTTTCATAATTTCATTAATTTCCAGCCCGATTTCTTTGCAGTTTGTATTCGTTTTTTCTTTATTGGTTTATATATTCCCCCAACATTTCATTCATCAGCATAAACAAGTAGGCCTAGTTAGTGCGCTCCATTTTGGTGCAGTCCACCTGACTGCATACTCAAGGTTGAAATTATAGAGCAGTGCTGATAGTCCATTTCTTATCTTTAACCATTTTTTATTTTACCACTCTCATTCTGCTCATGTGTCTACTAACCTAACTTCACTTAATTTGATGGGCTTTCTGGGTATGCCTAGCTTAAGTCCCACCCCATATTGTTTTTATTTTTAAGTTATACAGCATTTCAGGACTTGTTGAAATCAATGAAGATATGGTGAACATGCTTCTCTTATTTACAATGTAATTCGACAATTTGTTTTATACAAAATATTTGTTAGAGTGTTAAAATAATTTAAAATAACATGCATTTTGCTATGTGGTTGTGTTAACATGAGATAATGTAGTGAATAATATATTAAAAAGTATTATGTTTACTGGTTTATATTTTTATAATTGGCCACAAAAATGTATTAAGTTAAATAAATAAATTATGTTTAAAATCTTCCCATGCAGTAAAACATGCTACATTTAGATAGCGCTGAGCTTTCTATTGTTGTTCAGATAGCATCAGATGAAAACATTAACTAAAGAGCTTTTTTTATTTTATAGCATACAGCATCTTTGACAGGGAGATATATAATATCTAGTTTAGTCACTTGTGTGTGTGTGTAGATTTTTAGCTGCTCTGTTGTCACAGAATGTTACCCAGGGTACACCTATGGAGGTTGTCTACACGTCATACCCTCAATGAGATGATGGATGGTGATGAAAGTGTGGAACACCAGGAGTAATATTAAACCTAGCCGAAACTTAATTATTAATACTACTACTACCACTACCACCACCACCACCACCACCACTACTACTACCACCACCCCCACTACCACCACCCCCACTACCACCACCCCCACTACCACCACCCCCACTACCACCACCTCCT
>CABFVX010002957.1:4727-72379 GCA_902151425.1 Timema shepardi | reverse complement strand
TTTTTTGTTTTTTTTCATTTTTTCATTCTTACACTTAAATGTTTAAGATCCTTAGACAGCCTACTGTAGTTGACAACACCAGATCACCAAATAATAAACAACTCGCATTTAACCACAATTTCTTGTCAAACCAAGCATTAGAAAAAGTTTCTTTTTTTCTTGCCATCCACTTGCATAAATGTAAATTAACTGGGCTGATACGCTTCTATTTAATTTCGAGTTTTTCTTGCTGTCTTAATGAAAAAGCCCAACGATTTGTTGACTTTTTAGTATGTTCTGGTTCAGATAAGGTAGTTTCATTTGTATGAAAAACTAAGGCTGATGACACGCAATACCCAACACTATCAGTATGCTGTAAGCAAAAAGAGTTGCGGTGTTTAGGGGCTAAGATAATGTGTCAAGAGTTCTAGATAAGGAGTCAGAGGTTGAGATAAAGTGGCAAAGGTAAAATCTAATATTTCAAACTGGCTAATGGTGTGAATGAATGATGAGCCACCTACCGTACAGCGGGTGTTTGGTAGCTATGGAGGTCAGGCAGTGGTGGGTAGGGAAGGGTGAGCAATGTTTTGTTTTAGTTTGAATTCAGTCACCCGTTATTTCATGGCCTAATTACATGGCGATGTACGTGCGAAGTTTATTTAAACTTGTGACATGCTTGTAATAATTGTATAGCCATGAAATTGTTGTTTTTAATGGACCTATTAAGGTTTGTACATTGTACAATAGATAAAATGTTTATAAAAAATTGGTTGGTTTACTGAAACATGTTTATTTTGTTGACTTTTAAGAGTTAAAAAATTGTCATCTCTGCTTATTGTGAATGGCGTGGCAGACATGATAAACTTTGATATCACGTATTTAATAAACATCCCCAAGAAAAACCTAGAAGTAAGGATCAAGAGAGTATTGCAAGTTTTGTAAAACATAAATTATGTGATCAGGAAAAACTCGGTCGTAAATAGCGATAGTATTTCCCCTAATGTGATTGATAGTGAAAGACCTTGCAGTAGTGGCGAGTGTACTAAAAAACGAAAAGTCTAGGAAAATTAACAATTAAACTAAGGCCTCCCGAAATGACACTCCATTGCCTCTTACTCTCAAGATGTAAAATTAAATGTTATTATTGGTAAGCCTAATGGCATCGATGAACAATTCATAGCAATATGTAATGCACACAAGGGAATGGAACGGTTGCCAATTCTGGGAGACAACTAAAATTTTCATAAGGTAGGTACTATAAAAATAATTATGATTAAAAATATACTTTAATTAAATTATCCAAACTATGTAGCAGGCAATAATCCTTATTCCCTTCACCTCTATAAAATATTCAATGTTTTATTTTGAGTGCTATGGTTTTTGGAGAAATTTTTTTTATGAAAATGTTATGTTCTGGGTAAATATTGGATCTCTGAAAATAATCTGTGCACCCCTGCCCAAATCTTCCCTGCAACTTTTATAGTAAAGCATGCCTATTAATTTTCTCACTAAACATTAAAAGGTTAATTCCAAAATGGATATTTGTATTATGAGAGAAGCTCAAAATAATTAATACCAACTTACAAAATGTTAAATGGGATAAGCTCAAAAACAACAATACCCAACAACATTTAATTATAAATAATAAATTATATACATTAGCAGGTTAAGCCCAAAAACATCAATAACGCCTGACAAAATATAATATGGGAGAAGTCCAGAAACACTTCACATATTAAAAGATAACCATAAACATCTAGAAGGTGAAGCCATAAGTCATTTAATTATAGGAGAAACCCAAAAACAAACTTATCATTCACTATATAAATTTCTCAAGTTTGAAAGGTTAGATAGAAAGAATCCAGCGTTAAAATTAAATGTGGCATAAACACACTATCCTAACAATATGGTCGTAATAACGGTGAAAGATATCCTGAAGTTTCCATGCTTACATGATGTTGGTAGGTGAGTCCAGTCTAGCACTACCGCCGAGAATATTTTATTTGGAGTATATATAGTTAAACACAGCATAAAATAGGGATAATGAAGATATCAAATCACAACACAGGATGTGTGTGTGTATCTCCTATGTTGTGATTTGAAAGCTTCATTGTCACTATTTTAGGCTGTTTTTAACTATATATATATATATATATAGTTGGATTCAAGTTTTCAACTAGAGCACCACATTCAGGCTGTATTTCATGTCTGAGGATGATGCCGTAGAGCGTCGAAACATGTAACATCATTAATAACGGGCGTTCTCTACGAAGCCTACAAAAGGAGCAAGGGACTACAGATAAGAAAATAGAATTCAATAATATAACCTTAACAAATTTTAATTTCAACCATTCAATATTGTCAATTTTCCAATTCAACTTATTCTATTTACTGCTTCAATTGTATAACTTAAAAATTTAACATCATTCCAGTCATAAGCAATCTTCAGATACAGTCTGATTAAACTATATCATTTTAATGTAATACATGTTCTTGTCTAATGACTCACATTTTAATGTGTTTTTTAATGTTTGTTATCTTATATGTTAATTGATGACATTTTTAAACTTGTTTCTATTTAATGTCTGTTTATATATAATAATTTACATTCAACATTATTTTTTTAATACAACTGTTAAGTTAATGTTAAATGGACAATTCCCATTTCAATTAATCTTTTTGGATCACCCATTAAAGTTTATTATCACATTACATATCCTTCGTATTACCTTTTTTCTAAATAATAATTTACATTGAATTCTACAAAAATTGTATATATATATACACACACACACATACATTCGGTTCTCTTAGTTCAAATCACGTGCTCCAATCGGAACTGACATTTCAAACATTAATTTGGCTAAAGCACCAGTAAAGCTGGCTGTTGCCTAGGTCAACGGCGGGCCACACAGCAACCCAATCCCAGCTCTTGACTCTTGCACTTGGTTCCAATCATGCCCATGTGGTGTGCAACCAGTCTCGCGGTAGAAGATGTTGTTGCTTGCTCCATTCTGCCACTTCTCAAGCCTCCTGCAAATTTAGTTCAAGAGGCATGACAGCGCGCTCCTCCCAAAGGGTTGTAAGCTAGGATACAACAAACTATGGTAGTAGGATTGCCTAAGCTTCAGGAGGTGGCGGGAACTTTAGAGCCAAACTTGTGCTATTAGGGTTGCAGAGTTGCCAACCCAGTGGGATCGGCAGACCAAAGGGGCAACCATGTTGAAGCGGGCGTAGCACTTCAATGGGGCTTATTTGAGAGGAGCTGGTCCATGTCAACTTCTCCATTTATTCATTGGATTTTTAAGCACTGCTACAGTTGTGTGGCGATTGTAGCACGTAATGAATCCTCTTGGGACTGGATCAAATAATTCACTGTGTGTAGAGAAGGGTGCTCCACATTCATATTAATATTTTGTATGTTATAAAATAATATTATAATCTTATATATAAAATTCTCGTGTCACAATGTTCGTTCCCGTACTTCTCCGAAACGGCTTGACCGATTCTCATGAAATTTTGTGAGCATATTGAGTAGGTCTGAGAATCGGCCAACATCTATTTTTCATACCCCTTAGTGATAAGGGTTGTCCACCCTTAACATTTTTCTATAATTTTTAGACATTTTTTTAATATCTTTATTTTTTTTATTATGTCGCATTAAAAATACATACAACCCTAAATTTTTACCCTTTTATCACCAACCCCTATTTTTTAATAGCCATTTTAGTAATTTAATCATCTTTCATCCCCGGTCGATAACTGATCAATCGTCATTTAATTAGTTATCCCCGCCAGTTGTCTACAGGTGTCACTTCTGACCCAGCCTGAGACCAAGCCGGTCTCTTGTTTCTCTCACACAATAAGACTTCTCTCACTCCCTTAAAAATTATTTATATGGCAAAACAACGTTTGCCGGGTCAGCTAGTATGTTATAAAATAATTATTTTCTTTCTTATATATTGCCCCTTTGGTCTGCCGATCCCACTGGGCTGGCGGCTCTGCAACCCTAATAGCACAAGTTTGGCTCTAAAGTTCCCGCCACCTCCTGAAGCTTAGGCAATCCTACTACCATAGTTTGTTGTATCCTGGCTTACAACCCTTTGGGAGGAGCGCGCCACCATACCTCTTGAACTAAATTATATATATTTTTTCAAAGAGTTTTTGTGGATAAGAGTTTGTTTGTCTGTCATGAGCATTGTGCGATATCTACTGCACCCAGTAGGATGAAATTTTAAATCTAGTAGATGGCACTGTGGTCCTCAAAGCTGGAACTTAACTTTCTGATTAGATTATTTTAAATGCATTTAAAACTGGGTCAAAATAAATAAAACTCAAGAGATTTTTTTAATGTATTTTTGAAGAAAGGAAATTTTTTGTTTATTGTAACCACGCAATCCTGGGCAACACCTAGTTTTTAATATGTTGATGTTTTACTATGTAAGTAGTTATTAAAATTCACTCCATTATGTTCTGTAACTATTGTACTGTAACTGTTTGTTTCTATTACACTTCTCTGTCCTATTTCTAACAATTGTATTCCTTTCTGATCAAATTGCAAGAAGGCTTTTAATCTTATCAACATTTCATTTATTGAAATGAATGGGGGTTAAGCTTATACTGAAATTATAAATATGAAAAATAAATGTAAACCTAAATTAGAAAACTATTTTAAAACTTTTCTTGTCATTCTGTGGAAAATTGCCATTTACTGGCTGAAAATTTGCTGAAGTCAAAATTTTATTCCTGCACAGGCTTCTTTATTTTAGAATTCATTTACACACACACACACAAATTAATAAGATTTTAGACGCACACACATAGATTTGGTAATAACTTAAATATTTGCTCCTGTTAACGGCTTATTTTTTATTTCTTTGTTGATATTTCCTGTGTACTTAACACCAAACCACATAAGATCCTGTTTTGAGTATTGTTTGGTCTGTATTCCTCTTAGCGTCTCCAGAGCTGGGAAAGTTTATCCTGCCCTATCTGCCTGTACCCGCCAGTAGCAGCCAAGATGACTCGGTGTGGACACGTGTTCTGCTGGCCTTGTATCCTCCACTATCTGGCTCTTTCGGACAAGAATTGGCGCAAATGTCCCATTTGTTATGAGGCTGTCCACAAGGAAGACCTCAAGAGGTACATTCACTTTATTGATTGCCCTTGGATCTTAGCCTACCTTGAATTGTACACCATCCTGCTATCAAGCTACACAGGCTATGGATGGGCTAGTACTTCTGGAAAATAACTAGATAAAACAACATGGGGGTTTTTAATTTTATTTAGGGAACAAAGACAAGCTCTCTAGATATAGTAAGTTAATTTAACAGATACCATTGTTTGTAACAATAGTCTTCTTTAGTCATACCAATAATTATTTATCGTCTTGGTAGTGTAAATTTAACTATACAAGGCACTGTGTAGACTGACCCGTTATTGATTTAAATCTCAAACATATATATAATAATTAATAACAAATGAAGTTAGAACAGTGTAATATAGGTTTATTACTCTAAGCTTATTTAAGACTGATTAGCTACCAATACAGAAGAATAGTTAAAAAAAAATACATTATATAAAATGTATTTTGCACATATCATTAGACTGGGATATATGGTAGGGGTGTGCAAAGTTTCAAAAACTTTGACATATCCTTGAATACTCTTTTAATTCAAAAGTAAAATTCCAGAGTCAACAATTATGAAACTCTGACAAGACATCTTGTGAATGTGAGGAATGCCAGGTCTCCACCGTGGTTCAGATCCCACGTTAAACTGTAGGTCCTCCATTTCATCTCACAATCACCCTACCATTTCACATTAGCGTAAGTGCGTATAACCCGAACGGGTAGTTGCTAATAATAATAATAATTATGAAGCTTCAAAAAAAATTTTTTTTTTTTAACTTTTGTGTTTTTATCTTTTTTATTTTTGCTCATACATTATCTACATCTGTTTATTTGCTGTGGTGTTTTGTTCAATGTTTAGCTACACTAATATCTCAGTTTATTGCTACCACACACAATATAACTCCTTGTTCACACACTGGATAGAATAACTCATTTGAGTTTCGGTTGTTCACACAATAACTACTCTCATCTCATTCATTCATTCTTTGACTGGATCAACAAATGAGCTGATTACCGGCTCTTCTGTCCTTCTCATTCATATGTTCTAAGCTAAGGATCAGTTGTTCAAGGCTCTTAAGTCATTCTAGTTCATAGTGAGCTTAGCTGAGAATAAGTCAACCACATCTCTCTTATCATTCCCGCTCACTCTTTTTCTTTCAATAACATAAGAATGGTGACTGGGATCAGTGCATTTTTAATAGAAATGGGTCGAATCCACTATTTCTCGAAACTGAATCTCAAATCTGAATCCTAGTAAATTGTTAAAAAAATTTAATGGTTTACAAATAGACCTACATTATACAATATAAGCCTAAACTGTGAATTAAGATTTATTTCAATTATGCTTTCAATTTTAATCAACCCCAACCACCCCTTGAAAAATACAGGTTAAAATCCAGCCAAATTAAACAATCTAGACTCAAAATACATTGGAAATAGTTAACTCAATAATGCCTAAGTATGTTTTATTGTTATTTTCTTATATATATTCTTTATTTATTCTTGCATAGAGAACAAATATATTTGATTCTTGCGATATATCCATTTCTGAGAATACATTCTATTTAAAATACAAACTTATTTTCAATTACAATATGTTCATTCCCATTATAAGACAGGACTACGTTTGAATATTTATACAATTACTTCAATAACATATTTAAAAAAATAATAAACTCTAAGTTAAAATCACTTTAAAAACCAATAATGGATTAGCAATTTGTTATTTGATTCTTAAAACTAAAAAGTGCTTACTAAGTGATCAAATTTCCTGAATCAATTTCGAACAATCGATGTACGATACATAGCCTGGTAGGGATAATTAAACAGTTTTATTGCTGTCCGACTGTTGACAGTAATTATTTTTCATGAAAGCCAACAAAATGTCTAACTTAAGGATCCTATGCAATAAATTGGGTTTCTTTGCATAGTTGTAGATAATTAAAACCATTTGGGTTGTAAGAATTAATAGTATCTTTATTTTAATCATCACTCTGGTGAATAAACATAATATATGTCATGGCGGCTGACTTTGTATCATGTGTAATGTGATATTTCTGTTTAAAAAACTCCTTTTTTTTAAGTTTATTTGAAATTTTAGTATTGATTTTCAGTTTTTGAAGAGTTTTAATGTGTTCATTAAAATATTCACAAGATTGTTCGTGAGGTGAATGTTTTAGAAGTGAGCATATGCCAATACGGTCGAGTCCAAGTGTCCAATACAGGTGGGAGGGTAAGGTACTAGACACATTTTTTCCACACCTAACGAATATTTTTTTTAAAAGAAGATTTCATTCCTGTTTATCTCCGGCAAAATAAATATTACGGATTAAGTTGTGCTTTTCAAGTAGGCCCAACTAAGTAATTTTTGAATTCAAAATATTATGCTCTATCTACAAGGTGAAAAATTCTATCATCAAATCCAGTAAAACACCAAATCTTCGAATCTCGAATACTAGTTAGGATTCGGTGGATTCGAGGATTCGAAGTTTTGAGTGGCTCATCTTTAATTTTTAATGATTGTTGTCAATTGAGATTTATACTTTTATCTAGTTAAGTCCATCAGCTTTTGTGATTATGCAAAACTTTCTTCTTAGGCTATTAGGTGGTATAGAGCACTAGGCTAAATCATGGTTTAAATTAGGAGGGATAGCCAGCACACTTACCTTGGTGATACTGGAGTAGAAATTGTTTAGATATAACACTAAAAAACACATAAACACATTGTTAAGGACAATCTTTTACTGTCACAGACAGCTTCATCAGGTCAGGAGAGTAGTCTAATTCATCGACATTTATAACGATTGGGATTCAAGATTTGAAAATAAAATGTGGATTCTAGATTTGGATTCGATCCACCTCTAGTCACAAATAATGAGCCACAAGCTGGAGTTCTCTCTGTTGCAAACAATGATGCTTCTACTCTCCTCCTCTGACTGGTACACTTGCTCTTAACTGCTCCATTATATTTTGCATCATCTCCTATCCATTCTCATTACATGCCCATACCATCCCAGCCTTGCTTTCTCTACGATCTCATGAACTCCCTGTTACCCCACTCTTTTCCCAGATAACACCTTTACTAATCTTGTTTCTCCTCATGATAGCTAACATGTTCCTTACAAACTTCATTCCCATAGCCTCCATTTTTCTAGTCTTACATTCATTGTCCCATGTTTCTGCTGCACACTCTGTACTTTTCTCAGTTATACTCCATCCGACTTTATAGCTTTATTAGGCCTTATCTCTTGTCATTACCACCACTTCACACTACGCCATTCTAAATTTCATTCACATTATTTCACTTCATCATTCCATTCCTTTATCTGTTAGTGTATTTCCTCTTCCTTCTCTGCTCATATCATCAAATCACCAGCAAACATCATGGCTTTCATTCTTTCCACCTCGATTTTCCTTGCCACCTTATTCATGACCATGACCATTTCCATTACAAATAGTAGTGTTGAGAGAAAGAGGAATATCCTGCTTCACTCAATTTTTTATTTCATTTGGAACCACTCCGTTCACCCCATTTCGGTCTCCACACAACTCGTGTTATCCTCATACATACTCCTCACTCATTACAACTACTTTTTCCTCTCCACTATGATGATTAATAATAATATAATAAGTAAAAGAAAATAGAGTAGCCCTGAAAGAGCGGAAGATTAAGAGAAGGAAATCCCTAACCACTTTAAAATAGCTCATGAAGAGAACCACACCACACAATACAATATTGAGTGTTTGTTATGTTGTTAAAGTGTGGTGGCAGCAGCTTACCCTCGGTTCTCTGTGGGGGACCATATCACAATGCAACTCATGAAGAGAGCCAAGGGATGTCTCTCTGCTACTCCAGTCACACAGTTTGGGTTGAGACCTGCTGATATAATACCATCTGTGTCCGAGACATCTGTAAACACCTTCTACTCTAAACTGTTGTTGGCCACAACAGATGATGTGAGTGATTTATTCTAGCCCGATTTAATTAACTTTGGAATTTTTTCAAAAATTTAATTTTTAAAATACTTATCATACAAGCTATACGAAACATAGATTGACATTCTAAAATGAAATACCATATTGGCCCTCATATAATGCTATATTTTTTTCTTAAAAATGTCTTTCTGAAAACTATACTTGTATTATATGCACAACATTTTTCACTGAAAAAATGGCTGATTCCTATTAGGTAAATTTTATAGCATGCTGGGACTGTACTGGCTAGTGTACGGTTCTATTAACAGACTAAACAGCAAAATAAAGTAGGAGAGAGAGAAAGAGAGAGATTGTGTCACTGTATTGGCAGGCAGGAAGATCAGGTCAAAATTGTGAGGATCCCACCTCCTCCACCCTCCTCATGTTAGTAAACTGTTAATTCAGTAGGTCATTGTTAGTTTGTGCTGTCATTGGTAAAAAGTCATCTATGGCAGAGCAAGTGAGGGAGTACTGGTAGCTTTGAATAATAACTTAAGGTGGGGCTGTGCGGGATTCCAAACTTTCGGAAAATGGTTGTTCCCAAAATTCGTGGGGAGGGGGGGACTTGAATTTCATTAAAATATTAGTAATTTATAACTTTGAATTAACCTCATCTTTCATTAAGCAGCTGGACACTTGAAACTTCTGTCACCTATTTTGTAACTCTTTACAAAATAACTGAGCCCATTAAATAACATAACCATACTAAATATAATTGGGGGAAATATCTATCTCTGAATATTTAAGCCAGGAAAACATATTTTTAGTGCAAAATAATGATAAGAGTGGCTTTTAAACAATAAATTATCACAAAATACACTATATCAAAAGGAAAACCTCTTTACGCTTTATGAGGCAATTAAATTATATTTGGAAGGAGGTACAGGAAAGGTGGATAGAAATATATAAAAGGGACAAATACAATATGGCTTTTACAATGAAAAGAAGAACACAGTTCACACTTTACATTGCTGCCAATGGAAATCGATCGTCATCGCCAAGTCCCTCGATTTAGGTTTCATTCTATCGGAACTCATCAGGGAGGAGTGTGAAATACGCAACACAACTTCCTAAAAGAGGAAACAAAAAAAACACAAAAGGGAGAAAATAGTAAATTGTAAAAAAATTATAGGACACACAGATAGGAACATGTACATATTAAAACATAAAGGATAAACACTGTATAAGGACAGTGGATGTGAATATATAATATATCTCAATAAGGAAAACCTCTTCTTTCCAACTACACATATATTCTTGTTACTGTGTCTTCTCTTCAACTACAGCACACAGATCTTTGTTACTATCTCTTCTCTTTCCAACTATATCACATAGATATGTGTTGCTTTTTCATATCCCTCTTACCTTACTTTTTTTTTGTTAATCTCCTCTATAAAATATCAAACACATATAACCATGTTTAATGTTGTTTATAGATTAGCCCATTAGCTACTCTTTATATTTTTAATTCTTTTTGCCCTCATATTTATCTAGAGGTAAATAATTTTATCATTGGATAATGTATTTATTATTCACATTGTCACAGGTACGTTCAATACTAGAATGTGAAAGAAAAGAGCTTGAGGTACAGTTGGGTGATGAACATGGGGCACCTGAGATGTGTTTCATAGAGCAGGCTCTTGAACTATTGAAACAGAGGTCCAGCCAGACTGATCCCCAAGTATCTTCGGTTAACAAGAACTCGCCCATCACACCTGATATTACTGTACTGGAACAAAACCTTACAGATAACAAGGTATGGAGAAATTGGAGGACTTGTATTTATTTATTTTTATTTTAGAATTATATAAAACAAGATTTTACACTATGTTATTTTTACTCTGGCAAGGTCTCAACTTATGTTTGGTTACAATATTAGTCGAATTTTAGTATTATGACAGAATTAAAAAGGTTTATTATCTTTGTGTATATTATGACAATCTAACCATTCTCTCATATGACTATTATCATATTGACCTGAACATAGGTCACTCCCAAATATGCAACCACCCTAAAGTTTAATTCACACGTTTGCTAAAAATAGAGAACAGAATTTTCTTGAATGGTGCAGCAATTCACTCACTGTATGTTGACCCATGAGGCATTGCACCGCTGTCTTAAAACAGCTAACTATAAACATATTTTATTTTCTAATGGTTAAACATCCCAATACACACAATACACATGCTTTCCATTAACGAGTTGTTTCAAATCTCCTCACAACAGCCAAAGAAGCTGTTGCTTGCTTCTGGCTGTTGAGCGCATGCGTTGTCAAGTGCACTTGTACACTGATTTGGGATGGTTGGTTCTGAGATTTGATTGGTTCTCCTGTGTCAAACCACTCAGGCAGAGCAGATGAAGTAGAGATGAGTTGAACTTTACAGAAACAGCTCACACCTATAAGGTGGAATTCTTGTGATTGTCTTAAAGCTCGTCACATGACTAAGTTTCTGTTCTGTGTTAGTTTTTCAGCACACGTGTAAGTCCACAGTAAAGCAAAACAATGTTTATACTAAAGATGTCACGATACCTATTTTTCTCGATTCTGATTCTCAATTCCGATTCTTAAGTTTAACCTTTATTCTGATTCTTGAACATTCCCTTTTTCATTATTTTTCCAAGCATTATTGTATATAAAATCATGCCTTATACTCTACTCCCCCCTCAATGCAAAACTTTGACTCGACCATTACAACATATGATCGCTTGAAACTTTAATCTCAGAATCTTATAGATGTATATTAAACACACTAAAAGTCTTCAAAACAAAACATTCAATAAACTCTAAATTAATTCAGGAAATTGCAGATTTTATAATGGAAAGCATAACACATTTCACACGTTACAAAAATGTCAAGTCGTCCACCACAATTTATCACATTAGCTCACCAGAAATTAGTGATGATGTTTTGGAACGAAATATTGATAATCTATTGATTTAAAATAAATATAACTTTTTTGCTCCATTTTGATTAACTACGTTGAATTTTGTTCCATTTTTACTAAACTTGTCTTATTCACATAGCTAAATAAAACATAAAAATATTGAAAAGCGACAAAGAATATAGTTACAAGAGAGCGGTAATATGATAGGAATATTATAGCTCTCAATATACATGTTGTGATACATCAATTACTGATAGATATATAAATATATTGTGGAAAATTGCCATTCTAGTGTGTATTATATATAGAGATGGGCCATTCGAATCTTCAAATCCTCGAATCCATTGAATCCTGACAAGTATTTGAGATTTGAGGATTCTGTGTTTTATTGGATTCGATGGCCGAATCTTTCACCTCGTAAACAAAGCATAACATTTGATTTTTGAATTCAAAAATTACTGAGTTAGGCCTACTTGAAAAGCACAACTTAATTCGTAATCGTTATTTTTTCAGACAGAAGAAATAAACACGAATAAATCCTTTTTTTTAATTTATTTTTTATAATAATTGTTAGGTGTAGAAAATTTAACCTACCTAATACCCTACCCTTCCAGCCCTATGGGAATCTTGGATTCAATTGTTTCAGCGCATGCTTACTTCTGAAACTTTCACCTCACAGGCAATCTTGTAAATATTTTAATGAATACATTAAAGGTCTTCAAAAACTGAAAATCAACACTAGAATTACAAATAAATTTGAAATAAATAAAACAAATTCCAGCTTTATTTTTAAGAAAAATAAAAACACATTACACACGATACAAAGTCAGCCGCCATGACGTATATGTTTACTTGCCAGCGACCAGAGGGATGATTAAATAAACGTGCGTGATTGTTAATTCTTAATACCCATCTGTTTTTAACTATCTAAAACTATGCAAAGAACCCCTATTTAATTCATACAATCCTTAAGGTAGATATTTTTTACAGTTAGACACCGATAAAACTGTTTATTCACACCTACCAGCCTACAGATTGTATATAGATTATTTGTTTAGAATTGATTCAGGTAATCTGATCACTTAGTAAGTGCTATCAAGTTTTAAGAATCAAATAACGACTTGCTAATTTGAAATTTGCTTTTAAATGCATTTTAACCAAGAGTTAATTATTTTTTTTCAAACATGTTATTGACGTGATTGTAAAAGTATTCAAACACAGTTTTGCCTAATAAAATAACATTTTGCAAGAGTCAAAAATATGCTTGTGTTTTAAATAGAATGTATTCTCAGAAATCGATATATCATAAGAATTGAATATATTTCTTTTTTTCTATGCGAAGATAGATAATGGCTATATAAAAAAATAGGCATTATTGAGTTCACTATTTCCAAAGTATGTTTAATTGTTAAGCATGCTATTTTAGTCGTTATTAAAAATATTATTTTGTATTGTTATATTTGCTATCTTATTAAAATAAACTATAATCCTTTATTGACGATTAAAGTTGATCAAAGGATAAATAGACCTAATCCGTTTATTTCACATGTTTTTTTAGAAACTTTACTCATCCTAACAAGCCTTTTAAAAATAACTAAAAGACACTCAAATGTTGATTGATTTGATTTTCAAACAATAATATGAGTCTATATTGTTTATTTTGGCTGGTTTCTAACCTGTATTTTGGGAGGGGTGTTTGGGGTTGTTTAAAATTGAAATCATGATCGAAATAAATCTTAATTTACAGTTTAGTCCTATATTGTTTAATGTAAGTCTATTTATAAACCATTAAAATTTCTAACAATTAGCTAGTATTTGGATTTGAGATTCGAAAATAAAATGTAGTTTGGATTTGAGAAATAGTGTATTTGACCCATCTCTAATTAATATATTTCATCTTAAAATGTAAATTAAATTATCATAAAAATTTAATGTGATATTAATATTTGGGTTTTTATGTAAACACAAATTTTTGATGGAAATACATTTAAGAATATTTGTAATTATTATCGAATCAAGAATTTTACTTTCAAATCAAATATTCAAAGTTTTGAACTTTCGCACACCCTTAACACTTAATGAGATCACTTGCAGAGGTGAACAATATTTGCATTTAAAATTAGATCAGTTTGAAAGGAAAGAGAAATTATTCATACAAGAATTGAGTTTACTTTTATATCACTCTTCATACAAGAAATGTATGGAGCTGCCCTTTGGTGTTTCAGACAATGTACTACAGCTCTGCATTTGATGATGAGTGTCTGCCCCCACCAACTTCTGATAATAGTGAGGAGGAGAAAGCAGCAAAGATCAAGTACAGTTTGGATGCATCCTGTATCCTGCATGCCAGACCTCGTTACAGGAGTCAAAGTAGTGAGGAGGGCAGTTCCACATTCAATTTAGAGGACATGGACACTACACCAACAAACACACTCAAATACTTCTACTTTTACCAAGGTCAATCTTTTTGGTTAATACATATTTCATAAAGACCCTGATTTATGGTAGATAAAATTATTGGATTTCACTAAATAGAATATTGTGTTTCAGTATTAAGTCGGTAAATAATATTTTTATTTCTATAAATTATAATAAAAAAACTCTTAACTAAAGTACCATAAAAATGACAACTAATTTTCACATTTTTAAATTTCAAGTATTTGCCTTTGGTCACATGATTGCTGGGATAAAAGCCAGATCAAACACATGGTTTTTGTTCTTTACCAATAGTCTTTGTCTAATGGAAATACATTTTCTAAAATGGAAACGTAGCTTGCTTATTAGGATACTAATAGACTAATAGAAAATAATAAAGCAAATAATGATGCTGTTTGTAGCTTGGTAAAATAATGTATAGTAATATATTATTATGATTAACCTTATCAATCATCATTCCCATATAAAAAGGCTATATGTAATCAATTTATCAAAATATCCAATTTCATTTTATTCAGTGTGTGTAAAATACATTAAAAATGCTACAATAAACTATTTTGATATTCATTTCGATGTGTTAGTAAAAGTTTGTTAAAACACATCTCACGATATTTAACTGTAACATATTTATTTTGCCATGAATTAATTTGGTGTAATGGGATAAGTTGTCAAGATTGTAGCTAGAAGCAAGATTTAATTTTTAAAGCTAGTTTAATTGTTTTGTTTTTGTGTGTGAATTGGGGTCGAGATACATTTTTAATTAGTGATAACACAGGATTGATGTGGAATTTTCTTTGTTGCTTGTAAGAATAGCCTTTTAAAGGAGATAATGAGTTTTCAATCACCTTGAGTAAAGTATTAAGGTTATTTGGAATAGAGCACTAGGCCAAATCATGGTTTAAATTAGGAGTGATAGCCAGCACACTTACCTTGGCGATACTGGAGTAGTAGTTGTTTGGATAAACCATTAAAAAACACTACACACATACATTTTAAGGACACGCTTTCACTGTCACAGACAGTATTTTTTTAGTGTTCTTTCTAAACAATTACTACTTCAGTATCACCAAGGTAAGTGTGCTGGCTATCCCTCCTAATTTAAACCTTGAGTAAAATAGTGATTTTTTTATCCAAGTTTAATATAAATTAGTGATAAATTTAATGAGGGAAAGTTTTTTTGGGTATTAATGCTTTTAAAAAAAATGTTTGTCCAGTTGCACGTTTTATTAAAAACTAGGTCCTATATAAACACTTAATCAACAGATCTATGTGCCATAGACCAATACTTAACACATGTAAACCACACAACAAAATACTACACACAATAACAGGAATAGACAACCAAAATTGAAAATCTATGCTACATTAACCATGCACACATGAAGAATTATATCAAGACAAAGATTACATATTTTATGACAAAGCAGACAAAAGATTAAAATATCATAAACCCAGGATGATAAAATATAACCTTAAGATACAAAACCTTACAAAACACCAAGATTAACATAATAAAATAAAATACCTATTGAAACCTTACCGTGCCAACAGCAGATATCTCTCTCAATTAAAAATAAATACTTCACAACTAAACCTTGAAAGTTGATTTCAACTTTCGTCTAGGTAAAATTGACTCATCATCTTTACAGAAAATTTTCACACACACCAATAAATAAAATTGTTTAAATTGAAAAATGACACCTAGACATGGAAATCGAACTCAGGAATTTTAGCATAGTAAGCCTAGAGCGCTATACCACATATTCTTTAAATTTAAAAATGACGCCTGGACATGAGAATCAAATCTGGCATTGGAAGACTCCTGGATAGCTCACTGGTTAGATCAAGCCTGTCCAACTGGTGGGCAGCGTAAGGCCCTCAGCAGCATATTTTGTGGCCCACAATGCATTATAAAAGCTTTTAAAAAATGTAATGTCATCCAGGAGTTCCTTAAACATGATCAGACTTAAATTATGTAAGATTTATTTTATTGTGTATTATTTGTTGTACTGTACTCTATATCCATTATCATTATTATTATTTTTTAAATATAATTATTTATTTGTCTATAGGCCTATCATGTAACATTTGTCTGTTTAATTTATTCAAACATTGAAAATACCACATACTGAAGAAAAAGAGTGCTTGGTATCCTATTAAAATTATGCCTGATATTGTTTCTATACTCATCATTCAATTTAAATATTTACAAATATTTTCACTTAGGTCATAAAATCAATTATCCAAATAATTACAAAATATAAGTTAGATTAGATACAAAAATTAAAAGCAATTCATCTCAAACTAAACAAAATAACTTAGTAAAGAGCAACAGATGTATCAACTAAAAAAAAAGGAGTTATTGTATGTGTCTAATTTACACGTGTGCATCCTATGCACACTGTCTAGGAATATAAAATGAGGTCTTAAGCTATTCAAGTTGGACAGCCATGGGTTACAGCATTGGTGTACTAAGCCAAAGGTCCCTGGAGTCATTTTTCAATCCAAAAAATGAAACATTTAGATGTGGCTATAGCCGTAATTAGCTATTTTAATCCATTATGATATGCACATTCATGAATTTATCATTATACTATTGGCTGCATAAAGCCCTCCTGAGAAGAAGATAATTGTGCTATCTGATAGTTTGTGATCTTAATTTATCACACATATGAATAAAGAATAACTCTGGACAACGGACAACTCCTGAACAGCTCGGTGGTTAGAGCATTGGTGTATTAAGCCAAAAGTCCCAGATCCATTCCTGTATCCATGTTTTTTTTTTTTTTAGAATATATTTAGATCTATTATTGTAATTAACAATAATAATAATAATATTTAGCACCGCTTCTTACTGCCCGTTCAGGTTATACGCTTTTAGTACTAATTACTCTAATGGATTAGGAATTGGGACGGTTGAATTAGAGGAGGTGAACCCGCATTTGCGTGGAGGGAGAGTGGAAAACCATTTAGGAAAAACCGCCCCCAGTTCACCCAACCGAGATTCGAACCTTGATCTCCCCGTCCTCAGCAGTCGAGCTCAACACGACAAGCGCGTTAGCCAACTACGTCACCGAGGCAGGTTGTAATTAACAGATATAATTGCTTGACTATTTATTCCCCCCAATAAAGCATGTTATTTTAAAATCAGCCAAACTCTTTTATCAGTTCTCAATTCTGAAAACCAAGATAAAGATAAATGGCAACAACCACAAGGTCACACCCTTTTATTCATTCACACTAGCTCACCTGAGAAATGTTATTGTTATTCTTATGAAAAAACTGGGGCTCAATTGTATTTATTTGGATTAGTTTGAATATTTTGATGTTTTACTCTGTTAGTATTCATTAAAATTGACTCCATGAGGTTTTTTTATTTAAGAAGTATTTTTGTCAATCTTAAAATATATATTTTAGAATTTATTTATATTCATACCAAAAAATGCTTGATTACAAATACACGTGTATAATAGTGTTTTATTATATTTGGAAGAAGGTACAGTAAAGGTGGATAGAAACATATGAAAGGGAAAACATAGGTCACACTTTACATTGCTATCATTGGGCAAATAGGTAATGGTTGCCTCTTGAAGAAAATCAATCATTACCACCCAACCTCCTCTCTAGTTTTCATTAGTGTGAGCTGTGTTCTTCTTTTCATTGTAAAAAACATTTTGTGTTTGTTCCTTTTAGATGATTTTATCCACTTTTTCCTGTACTTTTTTCCAAATATAATACAATTACCTCATAAAGAAAAAAAAAATTCTTTATAGAGATATATCAATTAGTACATAGTACATCTTGTAAATACCTTAGCTCAGTCGGTAGCATGTCTGTCTACTGAGCTAAGGGTCCCGAGTTCGATTCCTAGCATGACCGAAACATTTATTACTGTTGGAATGGGGGATTTACCCTTTTACAGTGATGAATTTACGGTCGTGGACTGGATGTGGTGTCTGTCCTAGTCTTAATTTAGATTATAAGGCAAATAAAACTACAACAGGCCTAGCAAGTCGTTATCAAGAAATATATGGCCTGAATAAAAAACTGACCCAGGCCATAGGCTGGAAACGGCAATGGATGTAAAAAAAAAAGTATTACTAAGCAAAAAACTATTTCTGACTAGGTTGACATTAGTAATTTGTAGTCAATGTTTGCATTAAACACATTTCTGCTATCTTTTGGATACCACCCTAACAATCGTGGATACCCTTTATGGGTAACTTTTCTAATATACAGAATGTTTCAGGAGGAATAATAACTATTTTGGGAGGTTGTAGTATTGCTTATTCTTAGTAAAAAAGTTTATATTATAAACATATGTCACATTCTGAATGATTGCTAGGATACATATGTTTGAAAAGAGTGTTAAGTCATTTAGATAGATCCTAAAGAATGATAAACAACAATATTAAATACAGTTACTGTTTGTGTTTATTTAATATTTGAATGTTACAAAACACATTTGATATATAATAACCAATGCCAAATTCAAAGAACTTTGAATTTCTGATGGTAAATAGTACGTGTTGCTCTGCTAAGATTGTCTTGGTGTTCTTTTACCAGGACAGCACTAACCATAATGCAAGTGTGCGATTTGTATCCTGCATTTACCTTTTCTTTCGCTTTTCATCTATCCCCACAAACCGTAGTCTAAAATAGTGATTACTTTCAACAGTATTCTATACTAACAATAACCAGCCTTTCATTACAAAAACTCTAAGCAAACAACTGTTTTTTTTACCGCGTCTTACTACCCGTTTGGGCTACACACCATAAGCATATTCTGTCATCATGTGTAAGGATGTGCAGCATTCTAACATTTTCAACACCAAATATCTTCATATTATAGCTGCTTCTTAGTCACAGATGATTCAGAGATATGCTCGTGCATCAGACTTGTACACACCAGTTTCAACCGGCCGTATCTTCACAGTCATTGAGAATTAGACACATGCTTGTGTAAACATTTTTATTCCAAATAATCAATACTAGAACAGCTCAAAATAACTATTCCTCCTGAAACACTTTGTATAAAATCCAGAAGAAAGGAAGATGTTACATTTGTGGTTGTATCCTTCCTGTAATTTTTCCTCTTTTGTTAGGTGGGCTTTCTTCACTCAATTTTAACGTAATTTGTTTATCTTTCTTTATTTTTATCTATTGTAACTGTTATATAATCTTTTAACTAGGTATCTGCGAACTTGGGTTATTTTCATTTAAGTCGAGTATTTCTAAAAGCTCCAGAGTTCAAGTATGTTCATAATTTTAAACCACATGTTCTTATGAATGACACTCATTTTTATAAATAGTAAATACTTTTGAAAAAAAAAGTTAATGAATGGAAATAACTCTTTAAAAAACACAATTTAAAAATAAGAACAATGCTAGAAAAACATAGCGCCTAATAGAAAAAATCATTAAAATGGTTTAAACACTTGTGTCTTTAAGGACATTCAAATTACACTAACAATTTTTTTTAAGTAATAAAATGAATAATTGCATGATGGGTTGGAAATGTACAGTAAGATAGTGGAGAAACACTTAACAATAATGTAGGGTAAGTGATAGCGAAGGAAGTCAACCTTAAATGATAAGTTAGGCCTAGATAGAAAAACACACTTCTCTTTTCATTTATTCCAACACTTTTACACTCATCAATTCTTCAAAACTTCCACAGTAGCACATTGTTTTGAATTTTCAGAAATATTACTTTTTCATTAATATATTTTCATATGAAAAATAAATATTTTTGAAAATTCAAAACAATGTGCAAGTATGGAAGTTTGAAAAAGTGGGAAGTGTAAAGGTGTAAGAATAAATAGCTTCAGTAACTTAATTTACCCTATAATAAAAAGTAAGAATCATAAACGGTTAGAAATTACAAGTGTTTCGTATTTTGTTTATTATTCCTTAGTTTAATCATGCATGAACATGTATTCCATTTCCATTGTTATGCGCAGTTGCCTATGTATGTTGAATGGGCTCTTGTTGGACATTATTTTATTGATAAATTAACTTCATTTCAATTTCTAATGCTCATAAAAGTTGATGCTCATACTTTTAAATTAAAAATAATATTTATAGCAAACAATATGAAATAGTAAATGCTTTTTTTAATATAAATGTGCTAAGTTTGGTAAAATATATATTGCAATAAATAAGATCAACATTGATTTTAGACAGGTTAACCAACATAATTCTATAACTAATAGTAATTAAACTAGTGCTAGTTTTGTAGATAAATGTATTAATTAATCAATACAAGCTTTAAATAGCTTTGGTTTGAAAACATTTAATATAACAGTATATTCTTGATATTACATTTTTAATTTAACATAAATTATTATTTTAGAAAGGGACCAGGTAAACATAGTAAAAAGAATCATTCATTTATTTAATAATCTTCTTAGATCTTTTTATTTTCATTGCTTTGTCATAGTAGTACAAGTAAACAACGTCAATCAAGTATAATTCAAAATGAATGACAATATTGAATAAATTTACTGGTCGAAGATGATTTTAAAACTTTATTACATTATTAATGTGAAAATTAAAATGAATATTTAATAATTTGTTTGGTAACCGAAGGATTTATAAGTGGAAATGATGATATTATATCAAGTAAATAGACTATGCTTACTATTGCATCTTAAAAATTGATTATTAAGTACATCAAATGGAAGCTTGAAAATGACGAGCCTACAAAACTCTCGATTTCAAGCTTAAGTGATGAGCTCGGCTCGAAGCTCAGAATACGCATACTCGCAGAGCCTTACTTTTAACCATTCGGGGTGGCTCTTCCCCTGGTATACCTGGAATTAGAAAGGACATTTTCTTTTGAAATCAGAAAATTAAGTTTTTTTTAAATTTCCGACATTTAACAAAAGAAATGATTAATTTTTTGTATTTTGGGGACGTAGGAGACACAAGAAAATGTCACTGTATTTGCAGTTTTTATAGAAATACTTTTATTTAGGCAAAATAAATCAAATATTGTTTCACTACTAACATAGAGTTTAATTTTATTCACATGTTGATATCAACAGTCCTTGAATCTTTGTCAACAGTGTCCTAGAATTTAATGGGAACTTTTTTTTTCATTTAAAATATCTATCATCTAATGACTGATCATGACAGGTATTCAACAATTTGTTGATATCACCATGTGAAGAAAATAAAATTCCGTATTGAAGCAAAATTTGTTTATTTTAGTCAAAAAAGTGTAAAAACACTGACCATTTTTCACGTTCCCCACATCCCTAACTTAAACTATTTTCATTGCAAATAATAATTATAAAACACTAAAAAAATTAGCTGAAATCTTACTTGTGCTATCAAATTTGTATTGACCATTTTTGGAAAGATATTTTTGGCAAGTATCATAAGAATTTTCTTACGATATGCTGCCTCTCGCACGAAAATGCAGACCTAGAGAGTGGATTTTCTGTAAATTTGGAGTGCCTTTTTGAAATTATGTATGCACAAGCTATGAGATACCTAAAGCCCTTAAACATAGTGCACGAAATACCCATGCACCTTAAATATAGGCTAGTAAGGAGTGTTGAACATGAGAAGTTACAGCAGCACTTGCTACTTTCAAAAATAGAAAAAAAAAAAAAATTGGTTATAAAATAACTCAAGTCCAAGCGTTAAATAATCCTGGAAAACCATGAAAAGGATGTTGCAGCTTTGGATGAACAAATTGCATCTGTGAAAAATCTATCTAAACTTTTTCTTTAAATAGCTCAATAAAGAATATTGTATTAGTGTGTTTCCAGTGTTATTTTTGTTTTGATTTTTTTTAATTATTTTAACTTGGCTCAAAATTTCTTTGTATTTTAATTGACAGAAAATATTTCAAACATATACCATCTCCATATTTGGAAGAAATTTTTGCTTCATTGATCACCTAATTTAATTTTTTCGTTTTTTTAGTCAAAATTCCAAGTAGAGGTACTTTTTTGGTTATAATAGTATTATGACACATTTAGGTGTCTGCTTGGTCTAATGCACTACTCTCATGTAAGACTAGACTGCCTATGATGGGGAGATTGTGGTTCAAATCTTAGGTGTACTGAGGGGAAGGGGGTTCCCAAAATAGTTTTCCACTTTCCCTCCATACAAATGCAGGTACATTTTCTCTAAATATAACCTTCCTAATCCCTAAAATTAGCGTAATTAGTACATAAGCGTATAACCCGAACAGATAATAAGATGCATTGCTAAAATAATATTATGATGGTGCTATAAAAAATACAATATTTCAAGTCTGGAAAAATCTGAAAATCACTTTAAAAATCTGAAATTCTCAGGGAATTTTTTTTTCCAAGATTGGATAGACACCCTGCCATGGTTAATCTCATTGTTACACAATTTTATTAATAAGTTATAACTATTTTTTATAAATATTTCTATCCAGTAGTATCAATATATATAACCTTCTATCTGTTGACACTGCAAGTTTCATTTACTTAAACTTTTACAAAATGTAGCTCCAAATTGTTACTTTGTTTTGTATTTTAGGTTTTTCTTATCTTAAAAAAGGAATATTCATATATATCAAAAATAATGTGTGATAAGAATAAAAAGGTGATGAGTGAATGAAGAAGTGAAGAGAATAGTTTATATTTGGTTTCAAGGTCTAACCTGATAATTCTTTAATATTAAAGTGAATATTTAATACTTGAATAACTCTATAAAGTGATGCTTTATTACTATTACTATCTTTATGATGATTTTTTTTATCACTGAATTAATTATTTCTATTATACAAGAATGTAGTTTATTTAAGAGAATGCTTGAAACTACATTCGTAAATAATTTTGTAGCAAAAATTATATATATATATATCATTTGTTTGGTTGGGAATATTGATCCCCAGTAGACATGTTGCAATCCTAAATATATATGCAAATACCTAACTTCTCTTTTTCCTGTTTAATTAATTGAGTAAAATAATTTGGATTTTATAATATGTTGAATGTTCAGCTAGTGATGGCCAGCACATCTATCTGCATGCAATTAACGCTCGTATGATGGAACACAGCTATGGCTCATTGGAACAATGTCCTTCTACCTTCACTGCTCGCATAGTAGAGAAAGAGTCTGGCTCTATCACAGAGGATCTGCGCTGCAGACTGAGATATTTGCAACATCTTCCTGTCACTTGCCAGCTAGAGGTTGTGGAGTTAAATCTGACACCCCCTATTGTTTCCCGACACACACTACAGTACTTCCAAGGTGAGCTTCATACCGTAAAACAGTCATCTGAATGTGCTTTTATTAACTTATACAATTGATTGGTACTTTGAGGGTTTCTCGTATGTTTACATGTAGGGAATAATTGCCTAATGGCTTGGGAATGTATGAGGCGTGTTCTGAAAGTAAACATACAAAGACCGTAGCATTTACAAATAAATGGGTTTTTTTTACTAAATGTTTACTGAAAACTGCTTACATATGGGTACATTATTTTTCTTAAGCCTGGGAACCAATTGCTCTATCCCCATTTCATAAAAGTCTGCCGACTGTCCTTTGATCCACATTATAACTTCTTTCACCTCATCATTGTCATCAAATTTATTTCCACCCAGATGTTTCTTCAGGTGGAGAAACAAATGATAATCACTAGGCACAAGATCTTGACTGTAAGGCGGATGATCCAAAACATCCCAATTTATACTGTCAAGCAGCTTAGTGGTAGCACGCACGGTGTGGGCCCGAGTGTTGTCTTGGAGCAGGCATACCTCATCAGTCAACATTCTCCTCCTTTTGTTCTGAATGGCTCATCGAAGCCGTCTCAAGGTCTCACAATGTACATAGGCATTAATTGTTGTGCCAGGAGCCATAAAGTCAACCAAAAGAAAACTGCAGCCATGGTTTTTTTTTATTGAATGCATATGGCACCATGGTGATGACTGCTGTTTCAATCCAATAGTGTGGTGATAAACCCATGTTTCATCCCCTGTCACAATAGTTTAAAAACTCATCTCCTTCCTCTGCGTAATGCGTAAGAATGTGAGCGCGGAACCTATCGGTTTTTTTGTGTGGTTGTCTGTTAACATTTTGGGTACCCAGCGTGCATACAATTTTTTGTAACCTAATTTTTCTGTCACAGCTTCATGATTTATATTCTTAGACACTTCAGGAATAATGTCATGCAACTCTCATTGTCAAACGCCAATCTGCGCAAATTTTTCTTTCAATTTTTTTAAGGTTTCCAAAGAATGCCTACCGCTGCTTTGTTCTTCGGGAATATTAGGCCTCATTCCTGAGATTTCACGGCACTTTTTCACATTTTGTTGATTCATAATGTAATTATAAACAACAGAAATGTGTATGTGAATTTCTGCAGGGCGCTTAGCTTCTGCCTTTAGAAAACATATCATGGAACGAACTTTACATTTGGCGGGATCTTGGATTGTTGCTGCCATTTTAATAAGATGTCACTTGAACAAAAACTATTCTTTACTTTCCTGACATGCCTCATATAAGACACTCTATAAACACTTTACATTAATGTAAAGCAAGTGATGGTGAAGGAAGCTATCCTGAAAGGTCATTTAGGTTAGGCCTGGATAAGGACTAACATACTTCTCTCTTAACATTTTAGAAGACATTATAAGGTAGTTTAAATTAAGGAGTATTAATAATTAAAGTTAAGACTTAGAGAGAAAACTCAGGAATAGCTATAACAAAATAAATAGATTTTCAATTTAATGAATTAGATAGTTTTAAAATTTGTAAATGAATTAAGTTACTTTAATATTCAAAAGATTGATTCTATTTTGCTTTTAATGTGCAACAAAATGTCATATATAAAAATTTTCAATAAATTGATATAACATCATCGACTAGATTAAACATGGGTTGACGACAAGTCTAAAATACACATATAACATATTAAAATTTAGTTACAAAACTCTGATACAATAAATTAGTGACAAAAACAAAGTTTAAAGATCAACAGTGTAGTAAATTAGGTTATGAAATTGAATTAGTAGGTTAGCATCTCCCAATAAAGTTTAATAAATTAATTAAATGTTCTTGTTGAAGAATATAATAATTTTCATTTTAAGGTTATGTATAAAATCTAAGCCTTAACCTATTACATAACTATCTCTGTTCATAAACTATTCACACCACCAACTTCTTCACGTTTTCACAGTTACAAATTTAAATTTTCCAAAAGAAAATCTAGTTTATATTGTGACATGGTGCATGCTGTATGAAAAAAATATGCGACTTTTTCAAAAGTTAACCCATTCTGTGATCTTCATATACATTTCTTGGACCAAAAATTTAATTATTTCAGAATTACTTGTCATTGTAGTTGCCATTGTAGTCTAACAATATAATATAAGACCAAAATAATATAGTGGATTAGCTAACTATATAAATAGTGTAAAAATAGAGCAGATATAAAAAAGCAAAATATAATAAATAGAAATAAATTTATCCAACAGTGGTAATTAAGATTTACAATGTGCCTTAGGTTCTGAATGTTGAGCGCAGTATTTAGCCTTACTATAACAACAGTCTTAATTGACATTTGCTTGATACTAAGTAACAAGCCAATAAAGAGACCCTCTAAAGAGGGCAAAAAAATGTAAAACAGTCCCTTAGGACACGTGAATGTGTTAAGCGAATACCCTGGTGTTAGTGATATTATTTTAGGGCTAAGAAAGCTAGTGTGACACTAGCCACTGCCTCAGTGAGAATACAATTTGGTATGATTACTATTAGAGTAAGCTAAGAAAGAAGGTCATAAGGGCCCCACACAAAACGATGTAGAAAGTTACCTTCACGCTACCATGAATTAAGTTATATAAAGAATTTAGAATTAGCACAAAGTTTTGGCTGCAGGGTATGGATGAACATGAAGACAAATATGTCTAAGTTTGAGTCATAGTGTCAGTAATCTACCATGATAGTATGAAAACATTGATAACAGAACTACCATTCAGTAGCAAGCTCTTAAAAAGTCTGGGTTGAGATCCCCTGGAATGTATGCACTCGGTGACAAATATCACCTAAAGAGGCCAGCCTTAGGTTTGAAGCTTGGTTATATACAGCACTTGTGGCCAGGAATGCACAAGACATAAGACGGGGGTTAGGGGGGAAGGATAAGGCAACACAAGCAGCTTGCTATACCCGTTTCACAGTGATGAATTTATGGTCGGAGGTGTGGATGATGTGTCTGTTCTCGATTTAGGTTAGTTAATTAGTCATGTGCTGATATAACCAATCAGTTCATAAAGTACAAATAAATGAAGTGGTAAGGAACACTCTTTGAATGCTACACCAAAGCTTAAGGAGTGTGAAGCTAGAGAAAAGAGTGCATTTCAGAGCACCCAAAAGAGAATTAAATAACTATCTAGCATTTCCGAAGAAAAAAATAAGTAATAGTAAAAAGTCTTTCAAGCTATTTTCAAAGCCCAGTTTATTGTTTATGCCTTTATTGTGTTCAAGCTAGGGCTGTCAAAATCTATTCCTCTATACCCTCGAGTCTTACTGGTATTGAAAGAATCGAGAATCGATCTTAATATTACAATTCTCGCTACTTTGGTTACTAGCTCTCAATAAAACTGACAACTAAACAAAACAACATTCTAAATAGGTGATAAAAGATTATCTATCTCTCATTAGTTTAGTTGCTGTTTCACTTAAATGCCGGCAAATTGTAAATATACCGTAATGTTCCAATTATAGTATGATCCTAATATTTTGAGGTGCTCAACATAAAAAAATGAATGGTTTTGAATATAATAAAACCTGACATGACAGTAACAAGAGGTAAAAAAAACTTAACAACTTTGACACATATAAAAAAAGCAATAGTTAGTGATACTGTCAAAATATATTAATTGATTCTAAACATACAATCAATATATAATACATAGACTAGGCATGGTAATTTTCTGTAATATATCGATATATCTATCATTAATTGATATATCACAACGTGTATATCGAAAGCTACAATATTCCTATTAAATTAAAATGGCTGCTCTCCTGTAATTATATTCTTTGTAGCTTTTCACTTTTGAATGTTTTATTTAGCTCTTTGAATAGGACAAGTTTAAGAGCAACTATACTTAAGACAAGTTTTAGAGCCAACTAGCTATAGACTGATAGCCTTAACTAGTTGGTATGCAAAATATTGGAAAAAATTATCAATGAACTATTAACATGGTATTTAGAATCTCGCAATCTGCTATCCGATATTCAATGTGGTGTTTGCCTTAGCCAATTCACGGTAGATCATCTCCTCTATCTCGAGACGGCTGTTCATGATGCCTTTCTCCACAAAAAACATCTTTTGGCTGTTTTCTTTGATTTGGAGAAGGCATACGACACCACCTGGTGATGAGGCATTTTAAAGACCCTTTTTAAATGGGGTTTTCGATAGAACCTCCCTGTTTATATAGCTAATTTTATGTCAGATAGACACTTCCGGGTAAGGTCGAATAACACCTTATCCGATTATTTTATTCAAGAGAATGGGGTGCCTCAAGGTAGTATTTTAAGCTGTACGTTGTTCGCTATTGGGATAGATAGCATTGCAGATAACGTGCACTTACCTGTCCATTCATGCCTTTTTGTGTATGACTAGGCAGTTTATTGCAGTTTGTTGAGTCTCCACAGGGCTGAACAGCAGATTCAACTCTCTGTAAACAATCTATGGATGCGGGCATCACGTAATGGCTTTCGCTACTCTACAGCCAAGACAGCAGTCATTCACTTCCACAGATTACACGGAATACAGCAAGCCCCCAATATTTTAATAAACCACGTTGTTTTACCAGTCTCAGAGGCCATAAGGTTTGTGGGATTTTATATTAACGTGGATCCCCCACATCAAAGACCTGAAGTTGAGGTGTGTAAAAGCATTCAATTTGCTTAAAGTGTTAAGTGGTCACTCTTGGGGTGCTGATAGGGAAACCTTGATGCGTTTCTATAGGGCCTTGGGGAGATCTAAACTTGATTACGTCAGCTTTGTGTATGGTTTGGCTAGACCTTCGGCGTTAAAGATGCTAGATAGTGTCCACCATGCTGGCATACGACTGGCTACTGGTGCTTTTCTTACCAGTCCAGTCGTCAGCATCTTTGCAAAAGCTGGTGTTCCCCCTCTTTCTTATCGGCGGTTTCATCTGCTGGCATTTTACATGTCAAAACTATATTGTATGCCAAAGCATGTTGCCTACCATCCTGTGTTCCATCCACTCAACCATGTCTTGTATGAAACCAAATGGCATATTGTAAGGCCAGTGGGGATCCGGATGTTATCGGTTTTTGACACGTGTGGGATAGTCGGGCTGCCAAAGGGTATCCCCACAACTCCAGATCAAGTTTTTCCCTGGAAGATACACCTGCCTCAATGCCATTTTGATCTTGCCAAGTTCCCTAAATCGATCACACCACCTATTATGCATGAGAGGACCTTTAACGAGTTCCCCTCCGCTCGCTTTTAGGGTTTTAAGCATATTTACAGTATACACGGATGGTTCAAAGCTTAGGGCCCCTGTGTGATGCGCCTTTGTTGTGGAGAGAAACCATTTTAAATTTGGTTAACCTGGTGAATCAAGTGTTTTTACGGCGGAACTATACGCCATTTTTAAATCTTCGTTTCGTTTATCTTAAGTGTCGTCATTCTGTTCTCACCTGCATGGATTCCATGAGTACTTTGTTGCCATTGTCCACACTCTATTCCTGGAATACCCTTGTGCAGACGATACATGAGCAAATTTTTAAAATTGATTAATTAAGCACCTGGCTTGCCTTTTGCTTGATTACTGGTCACGCTAGTCCTTAAAGAAAGGAACTGGTGGACCAGGCGGCCAAGTATTGCACTTCTCACTTATGCAACAATGAACATACATTCACGAGCGTGAATAAAATGCATGGAAATCTTAAATGGGCCGATGACAGTGCCACGCAGGTAAAAGCGAAAGGTTACGTGCAAATCACTACTGTGAACAGTGTGACAGACTCTATCACATTGAAAGACACCTTATATGTACTTAACCTCCAAACGAACCCCATCTCTATTGGAAAAATTGTTGATAACAAGGTGACATTCGAGAAAGATCTTGCGACCATAAAAGACATAAACGGTGACATTAAAGTTGTTGCGAATAGAAGTGGTGACTTATCTACTTATGTGAAAGTCTAGGACTTATCTACTTATGTGAAAGTCTAGAATTGGTGACTTATTCTACTTATGTGAAGGCGATCAGCGAGCGTGCACAGTCCCAGGATCAATTGATTGAGTTTTATCATTTACTTAGTATATGTATTTTCATAATAATCTGATACATTTTGTCAATAAATTCAAGAACAGCAAAAAATTGTGAAACCTCTTGAATCCCCACCCCCTAAATCTCCCTGACTACACCACTTCATTAAAGTTTTATAGTTTAAGTTTATTTATCCCAAAATTTTTTATAATAATCTGGAACATTCAAAAAATACTTTTAAAATATCCTCATTTTTACAAAGGTGTATTTGAAATCCCTATTAATCAAGACATTTTTAAAGTGATACATTATATAAATTACTGATAATTTATACACATTAATACAGATATTTTCAAAGCTATCCAGAAAACATTTAGCAAAAGGTTATCAATTTTGGAAAAATTAACTGATCGTCCAATTATAATGCTTAAAAATAGTTGATGATTTTGTCATATTGAATAAGGGAAAGATAAATTTAAGTTATATCTTGTGTAGTCAGACTAGTCTGTATTAATGGGTTCTAGATCAATTGGAGGGACGAAGAAAAAGACGCCAACGCCGGGCCAGGGATGAAAATCGCAGAGAGAAAGAGATAAGTGAACAAGAGAAAAAAGCTTGGGGACTGTATCCAACTCCACACATCCAAATACAATCCTACAGACACTTTCCTCAGTACAATCTATTAGAAGATGAGACTACACTAGCTGCCGAGTGAGTACTGACCCCATATAGTTATTATTACAAATTTTGAGCACACTAAAATTCAACTTTTTTTTTTTCAAACATACATAGTAATATAAAAGTATTGCATACAAGCAGTCCATTCATATATGTCTTGCATGTCGGATCCAGCCCCCTGGCTTTGAGTTTGTGAACGCTGGGCTAAAACTACAACAGGTTTGGCTAAAGCTTTTTTTAATACAGTTTCAACAGTGAAGCCAAATGATTTTCTTCTAGTAACCCTATCAATGTATTTAAAAACCTGGGTGGGTAGGTGTCTTTTTGAATTGAACCAAAAGGTTTATCTCCCTAGTTTTCTAACATTAACTTCAAGATTTAGCCTAAATTTGTATAATATTGATGGTTTATCTATTTTTAGCAAAGTAAACAAAAAATATTTTTTTGTGTAGTGAAAAAAGAAATTGTGGTGTTTGTTACCTGAACTGCTTTCTTTGATACTATTTTGATATATTTGGAAGAAGGTACCTTAAAAAGTTGGATGTAAACATATAAAAGGAACCAACACACTATGTATTTTACAATGAAAAGAGCAACACAGTTCACACTTTACATTGCTACCAATGGACAAAGAGATAATGGCTGCCTCGTGAAGAAAATTGATCTTTACTGCCCACTCCCTTGATCTAAATAGATATGGGTTACTTTAGTAAAAATTATTTACTCTTTTTTGTTCTTTCAAGAAAGTTTTTTTTTCTCTCAGATCTTGATATTTTTTCATATTCTCGGTTTTGACACTTGTTTCATATTAAAAAGTTGTTCTCTCACATGCTTGTGTAACAACGCAAGTATCAGTGATACATGATTTATAAAGAAGTTGAAGGTATTAGTATGTAATTTAAATTGTTATTGGCATATTTGCTATGTATCGGAACATTCCTAGGACTTGTTTGGCACATGTAACATGTTTTCCAGATTTTTACTAATAATCAATTTTGTGGAAACAAGGTTTGAACAAACTATGTGATAGTAGTTTTGAAATTATTTCAAATATAGTCTGGTACTTAATACCAGCCCATTGTTTTGATTAAAGATATTCTATTACTCAAGCTTCTTAGAAGGCCTTTAAATAAATAGTTGTGTTCTGATGTCAACAGATTTATTTATAGGCTCTGTAATTTGGAGCTTCTAGTAGAATACCATTTCTTTTCCTTGTGTTGTGTGTCAAATACAATAAGAATTGTGCTACAGGCAGGATCAGCTGTCTTATGCATCCACATCAGAGGCAAGCTTATCCAGTACTAGTGGCACCACAAGTAATACTACCAGCATGAATGCAGCTATGGAAAGCTTGAGTCTAGATAGCCAGAAAGACACAATAGGGCTATCATTTGCTCAGGTAAACAAACTTTCTTTATTGGATCACTTCCCAGTTCATCTTTACCACTGTGAATTAAAGGACATAAAAGGTTCAGCTTTATTAATTATTCCTGTGAGGAATAATTTGAGGTTTGCGAAAGTGTAAAGCAACATTTTTATGGATCCATAATTTTGATGATTAAATTTCTTGCGCTTTTTAAAATTATTAGTTTTAGTTTTTCTAAAAACATTTGTGCTTTGAAATTCTTTTTTTTCTCTTAAGTATGCCATGTATTACCACTTGTTAGCGTTATCTGCAAATTGCCATTTTAAATCCCACTTGAGGGGTAAGTTGCCAGTTAAGCTTATGGATTCAGTTAAGTTCTCTGGGCAAATCAGCTTTAATTTTCGTTAAACCGTGTGGTGCCATAAAGATGTGTACAAATCAAACTCCCTAACTTTTAGATAATGATGTTGAAATCCTATATTGTGTGTCAGATGTTGCGTGAGGGCAAGAAGGACTGGCCCCTAGTGTGTGCACCTATAAGTGCGGTCGTTAAGAGCAAGATAGAAACACGCTCTATCACTGACCACCCAGACAGTGATGTTGAGCCCGAGGGCTATGTACCGGCCCCCACTTACAGACAGAGCTTCAGTGACTCTATTGCTTTGGCTCTGGAGAGGGCGACAGCTGAGGGGCATGGAGGACAAGGTATGGCTTCTATTAATGATCAGACATACAGTTTAACTACTAGTAACCCTGTGCGAGATCCCCAACTTCAGGGAAAACTTGAGCAGGAAAAAAAATATTTCCCTGATTTTTGGGGGGAATAATAAGTTAAGCTATAATTCAAGGACCTATCAATATCAAGTTTGTAATTATAAGTTTTCTTAACAATATTATTGATTTATTAGAAATTAAATTAAACTTAAACTTTTGTCAAAATTCATACCAGGAATCTAGAATGTTTTTTTTACAAATGGTTAGAATATTTTTAACTAGGGGTGTACCGATGGTGATACCGATAAATCATTATCGGGTAATTATTAGTGCATTGGCGATTATTATGCCAATTTATCGTTTTTTTTAACTAAAATTTAAAACAAAATTTTCTGGGTAGGAATTTAGTGATCAAAATTGCAAAAAAAAACATCAGATAAAGAAATATAAGTTCATATTGTTGATAAAACTAACAATCTAGTTCCAACTATTGGCAGTTATGCAAAGATTAATCAAAAATTAAGATTATCAAAGCTTTAACTGTTGATTTTTAAATAAAATCATTTTGTATTAATTAGAGATGGGTCGAATCTACTATTTCTTGAATCTGAATCTACATTTTATTTTCGAATCTCAAATCTGAATCCTAGTAAATCGTTATAAATTTTAATGATTTACAAATAGACCTACATTACACAATATAGGCCTAAACTGTGAATTAAGAGATTTATTTCAATCATGCTTTCAATTTTAATCAATCCCCTCTCCAAAATACAGGTTAAAATCCAGCCATATTAAACAATCTAGACTCATATTATTGTTTAAAAATCAAATCAATCAAGATTTGAGTGTCTTTTAGTTATTTTTAAAAGTTCTGTTAGAATGAGTTAAGAAGTTTCTAAGGAACATGTGAAATAAACAGATTATACCTAGTTATCCTTTGATCAACTTTAATCATCATTAAAGGATTTTTTTGTATTAAGATAGCAAAAATAAAAATACGAACGGATATTCTTAATAAAGACTAAAACAACATGCTTAGCAATTAAACATAGATTGGAAATAGTGAACTCAATAATTCTTAAGTATGTTTTATTATTATTTTCTTTTATATCCATTATCAATTTTTGCATAGAAAACAAATATATTTTATTCTTGCGATATATCGACTTCAGAGAATACATTCTATTTAAAACACGAACATATTTTTGACTACAATATGTTCATTCCCATTTTATAAGGCAGGACTATGTTTGAATATTTATACAATTACTTCAATAACATATTTTAAAAATATAATAAAAACTAAGTTAAAATCAATTAAAAAATAAATAATGGATTAGCAAGTCGTTACTTGATTCTTAAAACTCGATAGCACTTACTAAGGGATCAGATTACCTGAATCAATCTTAAACAAATAATCGATATACAATACTTAGGTCGATAGGGGTAAATAAACAGTTTTATCGCTGTCTGACTGTTGACAGTATTTATTTTTCATGAAACCCAACAAAATATCTAACTTAAGGATCGTATACAAGAAATTGGGGTTCTTAGCATAGTTGTAGATAATTAAAACCAGTTGGGTAGTAAGAATTAACAGTTTCTTTATTTTAATCAACACTCGGGTGAGTAAACATAATATTATACGTCATGGCGGCTGACTTTGTATCATCTATAATGTGTTCTTATTTCTGTTAAAAATCCATAATTTGTTTGATATATTTTGAGTTTATTTGTAATTCTAGTTTTGATTTTCAGTTTTTGAAGAGTTTTAATGTGTTCATTGAAATATTTACAAGATTGTTCGTGAAATTAAAGGTTTAGAAGTGCATGTGCCAAAACGTTAGATTCCAAGTTTCCCATACAGGTGGGAGGGTAGGGTACTAGGCACGTAAGATTTTCCACACCTAACAATTTTTTATTTTTTTAAAGAAGATTTTATTCATGTTTATCTCTTTTATCCGACAAAATAAATATTATGGATTAAGTTGTGCTTTTCAAGTAGGCCTAACTAAGTAATTTTTTAATTCAAAATAGTGTGCTTTGTATATGAAATGAAAGATTCGATCATCGAATCCAGTAAAACACTGAATCCTTAAATCTCGAATACTTGTCAGGATTCGAGGATTCGAGTGGCCCATCTCTAATATTAATTACATTAATTGTTATAATTTTCTTAGCATATTTCCCTATAATAGTTAATAAATAATCAATAATTGGGACAAATCGGTGTAAATAATCATAGCATGAACAATTATTTTTAACAATCGGTATCGGTAATTGGTTTTACTGAATTGGTACTCCTCTATTTTTAACCAATCTTAAAAGCTATTTTTAGAATGTATTTATATTTGTACCAAATATGTTTAATTAAAAGGTTTGTTCAATTTTAATAGTTGCGTAGGTTTTTTTTCTTCATGTCAACACATTTGTTAACATATGTTGTATAAAATATTTTAGTTTTCATATAAATAACTCACAATTAAAAATACATTCCATTCACCAAAGGAGTGGTGGTAACTGACAGCTAGCAAAAGCTATCAAAGCTACTTTCGTGTGTCCATTTGCCAAATCATATGATCTGCAAGACCATATGTTAGGGTGACTTCAAGGTCACAATGTTTTTAGCAAACATTATTACCTCAAAAACGTTCAAACTCAAAAAGGCCAAATAAAAATGTCCAAAAACTAGAATGTCTAAAATCATCAATTGTTTCCAGCCTGTGGCCAGGTCAGTTTAGTAAATTGCCTCCATCTTCCTCTAGCCTTCTACCTTTCTTTCTCCTTTAATTCCTTACATTTTTCTCCTCTCACTTGAACACCTTCTGCTATCTGCTCCTCCCAGCTCTTTCTCAGCCTCTATTGTCTTTTTTGTACATATTTCATTTCCATTGTTTTCTTTAGTATGCTCTTCTTTTCCATCCTCATTAGATGCCCATACCATCTTAGTCTTGCTTCATCTACCCTCTCATGTACTCCCTGTACTCCCCCTCTTTCACGAATAACTTCATTCCTTATCCTGTTTCTCCTTGTATCAGCTAGCATGTTCCACACAAACTTTCGCCCATGCCCTCCACTTTCCTAGTCTCTCTTATATTCATTGCACAAGTTTTTGCTTCAAATGTGACAATGAGTATAAAGTATGCCCTATATAGCACTTCCTTACACTTCAAGGGCACCTATTTTCTCTATAGCAGCTCTCTCACACACCTATAGAACTCTCCCTGTTATCCTCTTCTCATTACATTCTCTTTACTTCCACCTATCGCCTCAATCACGCTTTCAAGATATTTTATGTTCTGTACTTTTCTCGGCTCTACTCCATCCAATCTTATAGCTTTACTAGGCCTTATCCTCTTCCTTGTCATTACTATCACTTCACACTTTGCCATGCTAAATTTTATTCTACTTTCTTTCACTTCTTAATTCCATTATTGTAGTTGTTCCTGTACTTCCTTTTCATTCTTTCCTCCCCGAGTTTCCCTGCTACTTTGTTCATGACCATTTCCATTACAAATTGTAATTGTGAAAGTGAACTCCCCTGCTTCATTCCATCCTCCCATTCTTCGACTTAACACAACTCCTGTTATCCTAATATACTTTTCACCTTCATTACAACTCCTCTTCCCACTTCAGCCTCTTTCATCGCTTTCCAATCTTTATTTTTATCCACACTATCAAATCCCTTATCCACATCCATAAATATCATCACCAAGTCCTTCCCATATTCATCATATTTTCTTTCATTCAGCTGTCATGTGTGCCCTAAATTCATGCTGTTCCTCTCTCCACCTTCCTTTATTTTTATTTCTTATTCTCTTTTCCAGTATCTTCTCATATATTTTTGTACGGTGGCAAATCAGTGTTATCCCCCTATAATTTGTGCACCTGTTCCTATCTCCTTTTTTGAAAATGGGTATTATAACTCCCTTTTTCCATTCTTCCAGTACTTTGTTCTCCTTCCAAACCACTTTCATCATCTTGTATAACAGGGTCCATACAGTCCTTAAAAGACCTGGAATTTAATGTGTGTCTGTTCAAGGTCTGGAAAAGTCCTGTAATTTTCAGGTCTCATTATTTGTTGTTTGAAATACCGTTTTAAATACCGTGATTTAAGATGCACTGGGGTGTGAAATATCTAGCGCATCCTGTTTGATCAAGCATTAGCTGTGTTTCCTGTTTACTTTACTCTCTGCTGCTCTTCCCGCTTTTGTTTATTTGTTATCGTGTCATCAGCTCAGAGATAGTCACGCCCAGAGGATTGGATCTCTATAGAGGTAATGGGAAACAGTGTTAACTTCTCTGACAAATGTATTATCGCTCCTGTCGAGGAAATATGTTCTCTTTAATTTACTATATTAAAAAATTTCAATTCATGTGCATTCGCCATTTTTTATAAGTTGCTTTAAAACTGTCGTTAAGTACTTATAATTACAGCTTTGTACTAAAATGCCCACCAATAGATATTAGTTCATCTCGCATCCACTTTAGCACTCAAATTCCTGTTCTAGTCATACTACAATATATACTGAATTTAGAATTACTGTACTAACCATTAAACCAAGGAGAGTGAAGTAAGTAACAAGAAAGTTAAATTACTATTTTTATAGTCTTATTTGTTGATTAAATTTATTGAAAAGTTATTGTTTTCCATCTATTTAAAATTTGATATGGTTTATAATTTTTTTTATTGACATGTTTAGCTTTTGGCAGTACGAGAAATAACAGTTTTAGTCCTTAAAAAGTCCTTGAAAAGTCCTTAAATTTATGTTTCATATGTTTGTAAGAACCCTGGTATAACCATTGCATACCTATTTCATCTGCTCCTTTAAAATTCCACTGTCAGTTTGTTCACACTCAGTGCTTTTCCTTTCTTCCTCTTCTGCTACTTCTTCCTGCTCCTCTGTTTCACTCTCATTCCTTTCCTCTTCCAGGTTAAACATCTCAAAACAGCTCATCCATAGTTATTTTTCTTCCTCTCCTGCTTTCAACGTTCATCCATAATTTTAACTTACTTCCTTTCATGTCCCGTTCCAGCATTTGTCGATTTTTGCATCCAATCCGTACTGGCTTCCCATAAAACTCACTTCGCTTTCTTCTTCTTCTCTCCATATTTTTCCTCTTATTACTTGCCCTCTCATATACCTCCTCTGTAGAAGTTCTTAAACTTTTCCCATTCCATCTCTACAGTTTGCATCTCATCTTTGGGTATTAAACAAGGTCATACTTGGTATTTTCTTGATATTTACTGTCTGCCTCTTCATTTTTTCATCCATGAGAAAGAAGTCTCACTCTATCCCCACTGTATCCAGTGATCTTATTACTTTCTCTTTCCTTATACCAGCTGTTATCCACTTTCATTTTATTTCTTGCACATAACCCCAACAGTCATCTACCTCCTTGTTTCTCTCTCCCCATACTTCTTTCCCCAACACCTTCTCAAACACTTTTCTCTCTCTTTTTTTCCTATTTTTGTATTAAACTTCTCCCATTACTACCTGACACTCACCTAAAATAAGAGGTCCAAATAGAAAAAAAAGTCAGTTTTAGAACACTGTTGCCCAATTTCAAGGCATTTTTTTTTAAACAAAAAAATACCTAACTGTAATTTTACTGGTCACGAGAATCATTCCTAAGTAAATTGGAAAACCATTTTTACAACACACTTGCCTGAGTAAAAAAATATAACTTATATCAAAACCCTCTTCGGTGACTGCATGGTGTAAGGCAAAAGTCTTGACTGCTGTTGGCGGGGAAGTCCTGGTTCAATCCTAGTTGGGTGTACTAAGGGTGGTTTTCCCTAAATGATTTACCACTCTCCACACAAATGCAGGCACAATTCCTCTAAATTCAACCTTCCTGAGCCCTAGCCCACTAGCACAATTAGTACTTATGCGTATATTCGTATAACTATAATGGGTAGTAAGATTTAAATAAGACATATTAATGTTTTGTATTTTTAGGAACACTTTTAACTCTATTTAAGATGGATATTGTAAATAGACTTAATTTCATACTGGTATACAACATTGCACCATTAAAGTAAAAAAGTACAACTGCTTAACATATCATTTAATTTTGTTTGGGGTCATTGTTTGAAGCTTTCATATATATATATTTAAGGTATTTAACATGCACTTTCTGAACTTATTGGTTAAATTAACGCACGACTTACAAACTAATTTAAATCTAGAACAAACACAACATCCAGCCTCTGCCTTTAATTCATCACTGTAAAAAGGGAAATCCACATTCCACCACTGACAAATATTTTGGCCCTGTCGGGAATCGAACCTGGAACCCTTAGCTCAGTAGATACACGCTACTGATTGAGTTAGGGTGTTGAACATTTTTCTTATTGTTAATTTAACCACCCACATGAGATCTTATCTGTCATAATAATATATAATATATGGAGCTTGCGTTTTTAAACAGGATTTTTGTTTTGGAAATGAATGGCTTACTTTGCATTTCGGATTAACCTCTTTTAATGATACTGTTTTGGACCCCTCTCATATATTCAAAAAGTCATGGATGAAGGGTATTTGTCTTTAAAGAACTGTGTGTAAATTTTCCTTTTACTACTTCATCCATGGAGAATCATGTGACATACTGGCTCCCTTTACCCAATAAGAAGCTAGCCCTCACAACATCAGCTTGCCAGGAGTTCTCCAATTTAGTTTTAACATTGAAGACAAGGGGTGGATCATATATAAGCAGCTTGTGTGTATGAATCTACACAGTAATATATATTAATACACAGTTCTCAGAATACAGAACATTGTAATAAGACAGAGAAACCTAGTAATATTACACAGAAAAACATATCACTTTAATATCAAATCTACATTACTGAAAGTGTATTCATCTAAATAAATTGTGTGTGACATTAAAAGTTTTATTCATTTCATAAAAATAAAAAAATAAGAATTACATATAGTCAGATCAGATAGTTGTGTACACGTGTGTAGTAGGGGATGCACGCGTCATCATCATAAAACCCGGTATCATTATACTTACTACTCACCGTGATGCATATACTGGTCCACATTCGCAACATCATCATTTACAATCCAGTATCATTATACACTCAAGTGTATCTTTTATCAGTTACTGAAATCCTATATATATAAAAGTGAATCATTTAAAATATCTATCATGGATGATCCAAACATTGCAATCATCACTTCTAAAGTAGAACAAAATGCATTAACTAAGGCACTACAGAAAAAAAGTCACCCTCAGAAGGATTTTAGTAACTGATAAAAGTTACGCTTGAGAGTATAATTTTTTATATATATATATATATAGAGAGAGTGAGTGAGTGAGTGAGTGAGTGAGTGAGTGAGTGAGTGAGGGAGGGAGGGAGGGAGGGAGGGAGGGAGGGAAGAAAAACAAGTTTAAATTGTGTAATACCAACACTGTGCATTTTTTATTTGTGGCCATGCCAGACCAATAAAACAAGCATTAGTTTATTTTACCAAACATGTTGATTGTTATTATTTTAGGTGAGACTGCACCTGCATCTGGCAAGAAGAAGAAGAGACAGAAACAGAAGATTTTATTTGCAACCAGTATGGTGTGTTCTGGCAAATAACCTAAACTATATTATATATCTGGCATAATGTGTTTGGATTGATTACAAGTTGTTTTCTTTTATAATCACAGCTTGATTAAGATAGTTTATCGGCTGGTAATAAATATATCATTTTGAATAACTGAATATATTTTAATTATCTTTTTATGTGAAATCGTGAATTGGTTTTCCAAGTAAGGGGCCAAAGTGATTAAATAACACATTTATTATGCAGAAAAATTGGACCATTTTTCTTTCGTTCACATATTTTGCTGATGCAACATTTTCCAAAATTAAATATAGTCCCTTGTTTATGTAATGCATGAAACTTTTGGTGGTAGTGTTGGATGTCACTCTTTGTCTTGTCAAAGCTATTCATGCCCTTAGGATTTGATTTTTCTTAGATGGTAAGGCTAATTTCCTACTTAACTAATACAAAAAATTATAAATAACCTGAAGAAAATGGTTATTTATTAAACTGATTGTTAGTGCCACAAATATTAATGATATCATCTTGCACAGTCACCTGATTTAGTAAAGAAAAAAAAGCGGAAATGATTAACATGCAAATTGCTGATCATCGAATTATCAGCCCAGCCTTATTTATTTGTAATTAGTTTGTAAGGTGGTTTACTTCAGTGACATTTAGAGCATCTTTCACAAACATTGTAGCATTGACATTATGTGAACCTTTGTCAAATTCCAGTCAAATTAGTAGAAGCCTAGATTCAAGGGCACTATTAGCTAAACTATTGATTTGGCTCAGCAGATACTGTAAGAATTTACTTTCATTACATTTTATATTATAAATAGGCTAAATTTGAAGTGACTTTCAATCAAACAACCTTAATGTTTTGTCTATTACTATATTTACATTAGAAATATTCAGACATTTAATCCATCGAGTGGTTTATGTGAAGTATGTTCATTTGATTTGTCAAAAAAAAAGCCTTAAGTTTATTTTACCGTTAAAAATGTTTTTTGACACATCCATGTAGTGTCAATTTCCTATTAACTTACTTTAATTGTTGTGTGGGATTTATATTAATTAATAAAGAAAAACATTGTCGTCTTTTCATCATACTGAATGAATTCTCTCCCACTGAAGATTGTTAATGAGGGGGGCAACCAGCAGTCTTGACAACAAGAATTATTGGATCTTTTTAAGTTTCACACTTTTTCAGCTTTCATTAATGGTCAATATATTTTAAAGAAGAAAAATAGTTTGTTCTTTTAATTAGGTTCATATTAATTCGTGTTTAAGATTGTTGGGAACCCTGATAATCATACCTAATTATGTGTCCACCTGCCAGTTAAAACAAAGTGTGTTGAACACACGCGAGCATGCTGGGTAGCCTCGGGCTCAGCAAGCCATAGGCTGTTCTTTAACACACATTAAATGAAGCTGTAAAATTGCCAACAAATAAACAAATGTTAACAACTAATGAATTTTATTTTCCCAAACCTGAACAAACGTTTACATGGACAAATGTTTTAACACATCACTGATACCAACATATATGCTTGGCATGATAGTGTCATAATACTTTTAGATATATATTAAACCTAAGCATGATACTTTTAAGGAGAATAGATTACATTATTTCGCTATGTGCTAAATTGATTTCCAATTCGGTAATTATGATAGTTTGGCCTGTCTGAGAATCCCTTACCTCCTTTCATTACTTATTGATTGCCAATGGTTTTGATGAAAAGGCTTGTAGAACCTCGTCTTCATGTAAATAATGTGCCCAACCCTTGGGCTGCATGGTCCCAGGTGCAACACTTGGCTTGACCAACTGCCTCAGCCTGGTGATATGCTTCCACGTTGACCAGATGTAAAGATTATCAAAGAAAGACACAAATGATCCTTTAGTGCTTTCAGGCATGTTTATTGATTGCCATGTTGAGCAAACACCAAACTGCCTTCCATTCCGCACAGCCACCAACAGGTCGTCTTAAACTTCTGGGACTGAGGCAGCTGCGCTGCTAGTACCTCTAGTCAGCACAACTCTCTTTCATCAAGTGACTGAGCACGAACCTCCAATTTGCACCACGCTACACTAGCATGGTCTTGCATTGACGTCACTAAAGCCCGAACCAAATGTAATTCAATTACTGCAAACAAACGATAGAAGGACCATCATGCTACTTATAACTTTTTAATCAACCCTTGCTAAGACCAATTGAACCTGTGACAAATACAAAATGCAATCAAAAGATAGTTAATAAGATTATAGTCCAGATGTGTGGAAATTATCGGCTACAAATATGTGATTTTATTAAGATCACTAACTATCAGATAACGCAGCCACCTTCAACTTGATTTATAATTGTAAGAGATTGCTTATTTGATTCTTAGAATGTAAATAGTTTCAAATAAGGTGTGATATGGTGTCCATCCTACACTGGTTTAGTCAGCCAACAACTGTTAAATCTTCATAATAGTAGACTGGTTAGTGAAATATAAAATTAAGTAAATAAATTCCCTTGGAAGATGTAGGGATGTTGGATGATAGAAAAAAAGACATTTTATTATATGCTAACCACAAAGTATTATGAGTTTTGTTGTAAAATAGATTAGCCGATGACGTGTGAGTTACCTATGTTAATAAATTAGTTACAAATTTGATAGGAAGAACACTTAGAAAAAAAACTTTTGTGGTCAATATTGATAACATTTTGCTATTTTATAGATATAGTAACTTTTTACGGCCATATTATGAAAATTGGAATGTACTTCATTGAATATACTAATTCTGTAATATTTCAAAGTAATGCATATTTTTAAGAAATTATACCAGTTAATAAGTTTTGTTAAACCTAAATGATCTGATATTTACTTTTCCTAGATTCTGATACATTAAGTATTCAGTATAATTTCTCACAACCTTCTTTGAATAGGCCTACCTATCTCTTTATTTGTGAACTTAGATGTATCCCAATCAAAATACAAATAATTTTAATACCAGGAGTAGGAGTGATGGCGGCAGCGGTAGTAGTACTTTGAAAGAACGTCACCATAATTGCCCCAAAGAAAAAAGAAAAAATAAGATCATAGTCTGCTATTTTCATGTGTAGTGTAACTTCAAAGTTAATTTTGTCACAATTCCTAGAAGAAAGTTTCCACACTCATGTAGGATCAATTTAATTAGTACAACTTTGTTAGTCAAATAGAGCAATATGAATTAAGAATCATAACAAGAATAATTTATCAAAGAGAAAACTGTTATATCGAGAAATTAATCAATTAAACAATTAAACCATGCATAATAACAATCCTAAAAATTCATCATAGATATTGTTAAAGATGTAATTATTGCGAACCACTGTTAAGCAGTAGCAGAAAAAAGATTAAATAAAAATTGTAAAATGGCAAACTTACTAGATTAGAGCATTTAATACTACAACTAAAAATTAACAATGAACATATCAATCGAATAATCAATTATATTAGAAACAGCCTTAAATGTTGACAAAGGAAAAAGATGATAGATAGAAAGCTAAATAATTAACTTTATTATTATTTGTGAATCTTCCTTAAATTAAATACAACATGAAAGATATTAAAATGAAGTTGAGATATAAATTTGGTGATCATGGAGGACTATTTTCATAATGAAATGTAATTTCAAAGTTAATTTTCTCATAATTTCCAGAAGAACCAGGTTCCAGCATATGTAGGATCGTTGTAGGCATCTATTACTACAATTTTCACCAAGTGTGCTCGTGCCGCAATTTCAAATGTAGAAACTGTGGTACCTTAAAGTTGGCAATCTTAGAGGGCTCGCTTAGAGTTAAATGTAAATTTAAGGTTATGTTTATCAAAATTGTATATTTTATCAAAGTTTCCAGAAGAACTTATATATTTTATCAACGTTTCAGAAGAACCAATTTCTCTTGCTGCAATTTTAAAATATTGAATCAATTTTTAGGATCGGTAGTAATAACTAGTTAATAATTTATTTTTTAACATGGTAATATCTTGTTATAGATTCGTGTTTTGTCACCTTGTGTATAGCCTTTTTACCACCAAAATAAACGTGGTTGTGGAAAAATAAAGCCACCTGCGAATAAAAAGGCTATGACTAAATTCCCAACTACTGGGATTCATTTAATAAAGGAGAATACATATTTTTAACAGCAATAGTCTAGATATATAATATTAATTGATATTTTATTCAAATGTGAATTTTTTTAGTAATTCATGGCTTTTACAATTTAAAGGACACAAATAAAATTATTTTCCTTACAGACGAGACAGAGTTTCTTTTCATTGTGACTAGTGATGGCAGAATCGAGTAAAAGTAGTCGAGTACATCGACTGTAATCAATTCTTCTGAGAATATTCTAGTAAAAGTAGTCTTGTCCCTGCTATTATTTTATTTGCTCTTTTTATTTATCTTTAAGTATAATCAACCTTTTTGGTTGGTATGTTTATCGTGTTATTTTAATACAAAACCTTTTCTCCCATAAACCTCATTTTTTAGTCATAGATTCTTTGCTATGTGAAACTCAACCTTAATGGTTAAACTGTTTCACATATTATTTCAATACGAAATACTCAAAGATCAAGCTAAAAAGTATTTGAATCGTGTTTATGATTCTTTTTAAAAGTATTCGGTCAAAACTATTCTATTCTTTTTACTCAGTGATCCGATCCCCATGCTTACAAATAAGGAAACATTTTTCTTTATATATAAAATTATAGTGAACAAAATGGATTAAGTTTTAAAAAAAATTATAATAAATAACTAAAGATTCAATGATGATCCTCTAAAAATTTGAATAGAATGTTTATGACATGATTTCATTTGATATTATGTCTTGAGTTTGATTCCTGTATATCAACTAGGTTGTTCAATTATATCCACTGTCTAGTTTATTTAATACATTACATCTGTGTATCATAATAAAAATAGCACTTTAATAGTAGTAGATTTATCACAAACAACTCAACTTAAAATAATGTTGGCAAAGTGGTTGATAAAGTATATCAATATATTATTAATATAAAACCAGAATTTTGAGCTAAGAACCCATAACTAAAATCTTTAATTACAAAATAGGCACAAATAATTTAGATGCATATTATTATGTATAATAAATTATATATACATTCAATATATACACGCAAATGTAGAAAATATTTTATTTTATTAAGAAATACATTACTATTTTTTCTATTATGGGAACCTTCTTAAAATGCATAACTTTGTAATGATTGTACATTGGTCAAGGAACGTAAAACCTGAAGCTATAAGGAAGGTGGTCAATGAATACAGGAAGAGCTTATATTATTAGTGCCAAATTCCTTTGAAAGGCTCAATTATTATGTAACAAATTGGACCCAGTGATCTTTATACTACACATAAACAAACCCCTTGCAACGGACCAAATCGTGATGCTAAAGTTTTTCATCTGCTTTATTGTGAGGGGATTGATTCAACTGTTTCTTTCAATGTTCTTGTGTGAAAACATGTCTATAACGAATAAAAGTTATTTTTTTTAAAGCGTGAAGTATTATACTTGGCTTGGTTGAAGAAACATTTACATCAAAGGATATACGATTCAATTGTATGAATATGGCTAAAATCTTGAATATTAAATATGTAGCTATCATCCATGTTTTTTACATTCTGCCAAGATTAATATATTTAAAGTTGTCTATTAGCTTGTATTTTTGTTTCAGAAACCATATTATATTATTGAAAGTACTATAAATATAAAAAATTGAAGGTATAATAAATTAGAATACATTTGTTTGAATTGCAAACTTTGTGTAGTTGTCTTACTAAAATGATCACTTAAGCTGTATCCGAATAATCTACTTATGCGGCGTCACCTTGACTCGTGCCCATGATAGCTGCAGTGGCAATCACGTGACCCAGTGTAGATCTGTCTGAATAGTCATAAAGGATACCTATGCAGTCTTCTTGAGCCTTGATCAAGGTCTTGGTCACCATAGATACAAAGGCTACCAGCCATGCGCTCTAACGGTGTCGGTTGCAGTGTTATACTGGCAAATGTTTTAGTATTATCATTTCATTTGCTAGAGCACTGACCTAGGTTTTCCGCCATTTTAAATAAGGTTGTTTCTGTTCAAATAGTTTGATACAATCTTTGCTATGAACAGCGCAAAAAGTGTAAAATCATCAAGTCCAAAACTCAAGGGTCCGACTAGGGAGGCTTGCTTGGACTATTCAGATACAGTCTTAGGTTAGAGGCTTGTAGAAAGTATTTTTATATTACATTTTTTTTAAGTTGGTTCATATTTCGTATATTGCTTTCATATTATGTTGAAAGTTCGATAACTATAATGAAACTAGTTGAAAACTATTATATATGTTTGAACGGCACATAATTTGTGTAGAAATCTTAGGTTCAAACGATAATTTAAGTTTGTCTTGTAAGAAGTAGGCCCTATGGTAGGCTATCTACTATACCCTAATTTTGGAAAGAATCACAATTTGGAAGGGTTTATACAGTTTACTTAGTATCAGACTTGTATTATATTTTAGTATTTTGGTAAGATATTTGGCCAATAAGAACGGCAGTTGAAATTCCCTTCTGGGCTGTATTTTATCATACAGATAAAGTTAACACGAACACTGTTAAGTCTATGTTAAAATGTTTGTATGGGGTTTTCCGCATTTGTGCTGCTATCTAGATATATGAGCACATTAGTTGTATCAAATAGCGGTTTCGGTGGCTCAATAGGCATTTTATTTGGGAAGCATTACTACTACTACTGCTGTTACTGCTACTACTACTACTTTTATTTATTTTGAAATATTTCAAGGCCAAATGTAATGAAATAAATGTTTAACATAACATAAATATTGGTTTTCTCCAAAGATTAATTTATTATTTACATATGGTCGAAAAATAAGTATTTTAATAAAATCTATTTGACTGATAATGGTTGGCACAACTGATATTTTTCTTTTATTGGTATTTCTAAAAACTCTAAAATTAACACATCAAGTTTAAATAAAATGAATGGAAATATAAATAAAAACCAAACTTAAGTTTAGAATAATATTTATTTATATAAAAAAAAGTCTCAATTGAAATCACTATCTATGTTTATTTATTTGGCATGAACAGAATATTAACACACTGAAAAAATAATCTTTATGCTCAGTTAATCAAGTAATAAAACAATTGTTAACAATTTTGTTTTGTTTGATTAGCAATAGAATTGTGGTTTCCTAACCACTCACATGTTTCAGGGCTGGGGAGGTGGGGGTTGAAATGTCTGTTGTGTTAACTTTTTTAAAGAGGTTACAATGGTGTTAGAGAAGGTGCAAGCTTCAAAGAGAAATGTAAGTATTTATAATTATAAAACCTAATTTACTGCTGTTAAAACAAGTAGGCTATTGGTAAGTGCGCAGGCTTTATTGTATGCTCGTTTGGTTCACCAGTGATGAGGTCTGGATTCAAATTCCAGCGTGGTAAACTAGCTGTAAATTTTCATAAGCATTTTCACCCTCCCCCTCCATGCAAATAAGGGTGTATTTTCCCTAAATTATACCTATCCCATCAATGTAATTAAATGAGGAAAGCCTTGAAGGATAGAAGGCAGTGAAAAAATAATTTAAAAAAGTGAATTTGAACACTTGTATGTTATCAAGGAGTCACGAGGATATCATTGACAAAAAATTAGGTCAAACCTTGCAAAAATTTGGAAACCGATAAAAAAAAAGTATCATCCCTTTAATCTTCAAATACACGTCAGCTGGATGTCAATTTTTGAGGATTGTTTGGGCTAATTTTGTTAAATATTTTTGCTTAACCCTTGGCAATTCTTGATAAAGTAAAGATTAAGAAAAACTAATTGCTGAACTATTTTGAACTGTATTTGGCACAAACTTCCACAACATACAGGGCTGATTTTAATCAGTAAGTATTTAATTTTAAATCCCTTGGCTGTTGAGTTAATAAGTTATTTTTTGTAATATATTTTTACTCGGTAAGTTAGTTTGAGAGTATGTTTTTTTATCACATTGGGAATTGTTTTGTACGTAACTCTAGTTCGACAGGGAATTAAAAAAATTAGTAACAAGCATGATATACATACTGATATTAAGTGAATAGATACAGTGAAAAAAATTGAACAGATGGGCTGACATAAAATGTTGTGCTACGCATCAATTCACTTGTGTTGTTGATTATGTCTGAAGTTAGGTAGCAAAGTAAGTAATGAAAATAATAAGCTTCAAATAATAGTGCAGGGCAAGGGTTTTCGAACAAAATTTTGAATAGGTTTATCCTAGTTTGTATGTGCATAGGAAGTTTTAAGATTAGGTCTAAAAACTGGCCGTATTCTGGAGAAAAAAAAACCATTATTGTATACAAGCATACGAGTGAATATGACTGCTATAACACATGCTAATTTTTGTACAAACAGAGTAATGTGAATGGAGGTTTTAGTTTGAATAATTGATTTTCAAAAAAGAGCTAGCAATTATTTTGTATCAAATTGATATATGGTGGATTAAAAACTTAAGCTTAGCTCAAGTGTTTTAAATAGTTAGTGAATGTTTTTAAATAAATGAGAAAAACAAGGCTATAGGCTTTGGCTGAACTTATTATAATTTGCTACAAGATGGTGTCAAGGTTGAAATGTAATTTAAAAAAAGTGGGAATGATAATTTGATTAACGAACAACAAAATCTTAATAATTGTAAATGTTTATATCATATGGTATTGACAATATTTTGCTTTTATATCAATCCATAAATTATATAGTATATACCTATATATATATTTTACAAAAGGTTTCATGTTGGATAAAATGTTGAGAAATATCTCAAAGCACTGCATTTGTTACACTCTTCCGTGGCTACATGGCATAGTGTTAGGCTCACTTGGATTAAATCATCATTAATGGAGAGATATGTGAAATATTTGGTTTCAAATCCTTCCTGTACACTAATTTGGATAAATTTCCTTAATTTCTGAAATTGACTTGCATCAAAATGAGATTCGCAAATGTATGCATAAATAAAGTTCTCTCTATGTGCCATCAAGCATGGATTTTGGGAGAAGTCTGTTCATGAGTCATTTGATATAACTCACATTGCATTGAGTCATACATATTTTAAAACTTTAAATTTACACAATAGCCTAATCAAATTATCATAGAAAAATACTTATTCATAAAATGTTGTAGCTAATTGTTTATCTAATTATCTAGCAAAACAAAATTTGAAATAATAAATGGACGAATAAAGGCTGAATTTTTATAGTTCTGTGACTCATGTTCAAATGAAAGAGACATAGTAATTTATTCTTGAGTGAAATTGTTTTTTAAACTTTGTTCTCATTAGTACAGAGATATTATTATAAAATACAGAAATTATTTAGGACTCAGAAAATCAATATAAATTCACTCAAATTAGGACCCTACAAAAATAATGTGACTCATGTTGCATTTAGTAGTAAGTACAATAAAATTTATTTGCCCATCTCAAAAATACCATACCAACTAAGATAAAATTTCATACTTCAATTTTAAAAACCCTAACAGAAGTCTTGGAAAAAAGAAAAAAGGAAATCAAATTAAAATGTATATCTAGATGTAGATGAGGGTCTATTTCAAGTTAAAATAGGTTTGATTGAACAACCCTAATTTATCAAACTTTTAGTGCCCACGCGTAGAACAACTCAATAATTTCAGAAGTCATCAATAAGAGGATGTCAAATTTGACTTAGGCCTATATGAATATGTAGGGCCTAACAAAAAACTAGGACTATTGTAACACTATGGAATCAATCGCCCCGCCTTGGGCGTTGATTGAAACACTACGAATTAATTCCCTGACATAATAATGCTGTGATGATATTTAGGTTGTCTATAACTCCGTGATCGAGCGCCTATCATCACTGTATGATGAACGAATTAGGTTTTATGTGTAATTAATCCGAAACCTATTGCATTTGAGTCTTTATTACTGAATTATGTCTATTGATGTTAAGAAATATAGTTTAATATTGTAGGCAGTGCTGCAATCTAATAACGATAGTAAGCATCTATAGTTGATTTTTTCGTAGTAGTGAAAGAAGAACGACAGAAAGAGTCGGGAATGAAAAACTATCCTGACTCTTTCAAAGAGTCGTGAATGACAAAAACTCCTGACTGTTTCCAGAACGAATGAACGAGAGCAAGAAGAGATTCGTGAATGACAACACTCTAAGCTCAGCGAAGAAGGGCGGTTGGAAATAGTGCAGAAGAAATGCGTTGATAGCCAAGACTAGCTAAATCAAACCGAACATTGAACGAAAACGCAAAGCGAGTAGGAATTGGTAATGATAGCGTATGAGTGAAAAGAAGAGATGCAAAGAAAAATCAAACTAATGCACGATGTATTCTGTAAAGTGTCACATGGACACAAAATAATGATCAGGGGAAAACGGGGATTGGTGCCTGATGCATCCTTGTGGTATGGCCCAATATTTAGGGGAATCGGACTATTTAATTTTATTGAGCTAAGTTCTTGATTTAAATTTACAACTGACGTGAACGTTTATTTTGTACAAATAATAATATAAATGTGTAGTATAAACTGTTGACCTATTGGTCGATGTATCAGACGCGTGATGTAGTGTGTAATGGTGATGTGAACGACTTGCTCGCGAAGCAAAAGTCTGTCTTTCACAGCTTTTGTTCAAGAGTCGTTCAATTTAAATGACTCGTTCACGAGCGACACATCACTATTGTGTTGGTAGATTTGTTTAGAATGCCGCACCTATACGGATACCACCTTATAGGGATGGGAAAAACTGTTCCTTTAGTGGAGCAATCTGTTATTGTTCCACCACTGTGCCTGTTCCTTTTACCCGCTCCTTTTTGTCACAGTGAGAGTATTCGTACTTAGTCCCAGCCTAGTTTTTTTTAGCGCCGTGTTTACTGTCCATTCAGGTTTTACGCATTTATGTCAATTACGCCAACGTATTAGGGATGAATATGGTTGATTCTAGAGGAATTGCACCCACATTTGTTGAAATGAGAGTTGAAACTTTTAGGAAAAATCACCCTCAGTGCACCCAACTGGAATCGAACCTCAATCTCACTGTCATCGGCAGTCCAGTCTAGTGCGAGAGTGAAACCAGAGACCAGCAACCTTTTTGATATTGGGGGGATTTATGGGTTTTAAAAAAAGTTTGATTAGTTTAAAAAAAAAGTAAAGCAAAAAAAAAGTTCAGTTTTACATTTCCCAATTAGTAATTAGCTATTAAGTCCATTTTTCGATCAAATTGTTTGTTTGCTGAATATTTTGTGGGCTCGATAAAATCAGTCAATCAGTGGATTGCTGTCCCTTGCCTTAAATAATTTTACCACCAAGCGGGTCCCTTCGTTGTTAATCATCAACGTAACAATTTATTGTGAGAATATATCACATAATATGCTTGTATTGTGGAAATAATGTTTTGTACTACGAAAGCATTCCCCTTCAAAACTCATTTATGACTCCCAAGTTCCAAACCAACTCTAAGCTAGGCTTATATAATAGATAAGTAAGGTTGCGCCGGACCTGATCTCAGCGCTGTGAGAAGAACACAAAGCATCCACTTTCTTTCTAGTGTACGACTCATCCAAAATATCTCCGAAGCATAAAGGAACAAGGTTGCTCCGGACCTGTTACAGCGTGTATTTGATTGATCCGTGGACCAGTGACAAAAAGGAACAGCTCCTTTCGTCTGTCAGGAACAAGTTGTGAATGTGACGTCAGAGAAACAGTGACAAAGGAGCAGGTTGTGATTTCTCATCCCAGCCCTACCACCTTATAACTATTTTAACCATAGATAAGGGATAGTATTTTAACCCAAACCCATACTTAACAAATATTTTGTGTTAATTTGATCTGTGACAAAAGCTATTATTAATTAATTTTAATGCGACTTGTTCTATATTTTGAATTCATTTCATGTATATATTTAATCCAGTAAAATAATTATTTAACTACCGTTTAACTATTTTAACCCATACTTAAACAAATCTTTTGTGTTAACTTTATCTGTGATAAAAGCTATTATTAAATATTTTTTATCCTATTTGTTATATATTCTAAATTCAAATCATTTATATATTTAATCTAGTAAAATAATTATTTAACTACAGTTAAGAGAAATAAAAGTTACTCTCCAATATACTAGTACTAGAACCAGTAGTTTTCTGGATTTAAGTTAATTAAAAGTAAAAACCTTAATATCAACAACATGACAGCAAAACCACAATTTGAAAGTTTGGAAAAGTGTCTAACAGACCATCTCCCTCCAAAGGAATTGGCCGAAGTGAAGAGGATCCTTTACGGCAAGGACATACCAAAGCTGGATATTAATCCAGAGACTAAGCGACTGGCAGAAGAACATGATTTTGAAATTCAGTCCTACAATTTTGAAGCAAATGTTGAGCAGTTACGGGCACCCAGGATCGTCAAAATAGGTCTGATCCAGAACCAAATTGTGTTGCCTACGACCTCCCCAGTTAAAGCTCAGCGAGACGCTATATACAACCGCATAGCGACACTAATAAAGGCTGCTGCAAGTTGTGGTGTCAACATACTTTGCTTACAAGAAGCTTGGACTATGCCATTTGCGTTTTGCACTAGGGAGAGACTTCCTTGGTGTGAGTTTGCTGAATCTGCAGAAGAAGGTCCTTCTATTGTGTTCATTCAGAAGCTTTGTGTGCAATACAACATGGTTATTGTATCACCGATACTTGAAAGGGATAATAATAATGGTGAAGTGCTTTGGAACACAGCAGTGGTTATTTCTAACACAGGTCATGTTTTAGGGAAACATCGTAAAAACCACATTCCTCGTGTTGGAGATTTCAATGAGTCCACGTACTACATGGAGGGCAACACGGGCCATCCCGTTTTCCAGACACACTTTGGTCGCATCGCCATCAACATTTGCTATGGGCGGCACCACCCACAAAACTGGCTTATGTTTGGTCTGAATGGTGCAGAGGTAGTGTTTAACCCATCAGCTACGGTGGGTGACCTTAGTGAGCCACTTTGGGGTATTGAAGCGCGCAATGCCGCCATTGCCAACAGCTACTTCACATGTGCAATAAACCGTGTGGGCACAGAAGTGTTTCCGCAGGAATTTACATCGGGTGATGGGCGACCGGCCCATCGGGACCTTGGCCACTTCTATGGGTCAAGCTATGTGACTGGTCCAGATGGCTCTCGCACTCCTGGACTGTCACGCACCAGAGATGGGCTGCTTGTTGCTCAATTAGATCTGAACCTGTGTCGCCAAATGAAAGACAGTTGGGGCTTCAGATTAACTCAGAGACTAGACTTGTATGCCAAGAGTCTGACAGAAGCCACTAATTGCGACCATGTGCCTAATATAATAAAGGATACAGCTTGAAATATCTTCAGCAGTCAGACATGGTACTATCAGTACACGGCCTTAATTCAATAGCCAAACTAGTCATATCCTATGTAGAAATAGTAATAAAATGCTTTTTTTTTTGTAAATGTAGCCTAAATTTTTTTCAATTTTAACAATTAGGCACCCGCTTTGGTGGCTGCATGGTATGACGCATTACTATCACAGACTTGACTGCCGATGACAGGGAAATTGAGGTTCAAATTTCGGTTGGGTGTAGGCCTATTAAAGGTGGTTTTTCCATGAATGGTTTTCCACTTTCCCTTCACACAAATGGGGATACACTTTCTATAAATATTACCTTCCTAATCCTTAAAATCATTGGCATAATTAGTACATAATCATAGCTGTATAACCTGAATGGATAGTAAAATGCGGTACTAAAAAAAATTTGACACTGAGTAAAATGATTGGTTTCAGCTTAGGCCTACATACATACTAAAATATGATTTGAGACATATGTAATTACTAGGAGGGGAAGGTGGACAGGGGGAGGGCTAATGTCTAATAGGCACTAAATATGCTAAATAAAGGCAGGCAAATAGCATTTAAAAGAACCTAAATAGGTATTATAAAATAAAAATTGGTACTGCACTCAAATGAACAAAAATAGCCACATAAATGGGCACTTTTTATAAAATCAAATTGTACCAAATTTTATTTTTAAAATTCATTTAGGATTGTCATATTATGCTACTAAGCCTACCATTTTGTTTATGGTTGAATTAAAGAAATAAGAAATGAAACTTATTAAATCATATTTGAGAAGCATTTGTTTTTTGACAACAAATAATTATTCAATAAAAACCTAGTCTACTTTAGATAAGCTTTTCCTAGAAATGTTCCAAATGAACTTTTTCATTCCCATTATTGAAATAGTAGCTTAACTCTATGGAGCATGCTTAACAAATAATGATTTTACTATCTGTGGTGAAATTCATATCACCTTCAATCCTCTGCCTAAATAAATCTGTAAAGCTGTGCACATTCTAGTAATGACAAAATTTTTTCAAGAGAAACAGCACGTTATCATTTTGGTACGAATCGGAACGGTCCAGATAAAGGGGGATGCAGATAGTGCAATATACTCTATCTCTCTCTCTCTCTCTCTCTCTCTCTCCCTCTCACACACACACACACACACACACACACACATATATATTTAACTTCCCACTCAATAGGATTGTCAAATAAATAGTAAAAGGGTTTAAACAGGTAATGTTTACAAAATTGTTTGGAGGTTGATGTTATCAGAATAGAAACAATTCCTATAGTTATGCTTAGCCAGGTAAACCTAAAGATAATATGTATTACATTTGATGCTAATGTGAAAGAACCTTTATTGTGCTGCTTATAAAGATGATTTTATATTAGCTTTTTGGAATTTGTGAATTAAAAAGCCATTCTAAAAATTATGATATTCTATAGAGTGTAATAAGTGTAATGCTCTTGATATTTTTTGATAAAGCCAAATTGTATTTAACTTAAGATAGATTGGCATTAATGATTCACTTTTAATTTATATGATAATTATTAGTATTACTACAGTAGCCCAATGGCTTCTTTGGTGCTGACTGACAGCTCACAGCTGACTTCTGACAGTCAACATTTAGGTATTATACCTAAATTTTGACTGTCAGAAGTGACAGCTGCTAAACACATGTTTTTAAAGATCATATAGTTCGCATAAGGATACATAATTTTGTGTGGTAACTTTTCAAGGCTGTCAGTCAGCACCAAAGAAGCCATGGGGCTACTTTTTTTTTGTATAACTTTATTTGTAAATAATATGTACAGGTTCATATTGTTTGCTCTGGCATCATACAAGCTGATCGACAACAAACTAGTCAACAAGCTGTAAAAAATACTTAGGCTAATATTTTGAAGTCTAGGTGGGATAAGAGGCTAACACGACTTGTACCAACCCTAGTCTTCAGGCTCATGCATAAGACAGTGATCGACAGCCAACTGTTCTAGACAAAATGAAAATAATAATTTCAAATATTGGGTAGGTCAAGGGGTCGATACAAGTAGGACCAAATGATAGACAGCCAACTGGTCAACAAACTGTAAACAAATATTTGGAAGGCAAGGTAGGTAAAGTGGCCTACATGACTTGGACTAACTGGTCGACAATTTCACTCATAGAAGGACAAAGTCTTCGATGACCAACTGATTGACACATTGTAAGCAAATATTTGGAAGGGTCGGTGGGTTAAGTGGCCGACACGATTTAGACCAACTGGTAGACATATTGAAATGTGTACAATAAGCTACTATAGTGTGAACCAAGCGTTAGACAACGAAGAACTTTGTAAACAGGAAAGAATCAATATTACTTTTTGTAGGATAATATAATGTATACATCTACTAAATAGTCATGTTGGTATTTGCATGGTCCAATGCGTCACACTCGCATTATACTGGATTGCTGGTGATGGTGAGATTGGGGTTTGAATCCATATTAGATATAGGTACACTAAGTTTTTTCTCTCAACATACTTTTTACTCTTCCTCCATAGAAATGCATCTACATTTACTCTAAATTATGCCTTCCTTTGTTTTACATGTATTTGTATAGTTTAAACAGGTTGTGAGAAGTGAAGGAAAAATTATTAATTCAATTGATTGAAATTATCATTCATTAATAACGGATGACAACCGTTCACATGAATGTAACTAAATTTATATATGAACGTTCACATAAATGTATCTAAATACTGTATATGGTTGAAAAAGAACACTGAAATCAAACCTGAGACTTTTGGCTTAGCGATTTCTTTGTTTGCAATGTATTAACTTATGTCACTTGGTCCATCCTTAACTGTGTTATTCTGTTGTTTGTTGTTCTTTGTTGTGTCTGGTTGGCTAGCTCATTAAGGAATGGGTGCATCGCCTAGGGGTGAATTTGTCTTGTTTCAAAATTGATGTGAGGTCCCATTGAATGTATTTCCAGCTGATGGGGGAGGCCTCAGCACTTTTCCTGAGAAAACTGACTCTTGTTTTAGTTCCAAGAGAGGTCTGGCTGCTGATACATCAGAAGTTAGAAGATACATCCGGGGACCCAAAGGTATGTTGAAGAAAGTGCGTGTATGGTTCCTTAGGAGAGGGTTTGGAGGAAGTTTAATTTGTGAAAAGGGGGGTGGGGTAAAGGGAGTTCTAAGCAGAGGTGTAGGTTTGTGCAGGGTTGGGGGATTGAGCCTGCTTGACTTGTTTTCCCGCCCACACCTTTTAGAACGGGACATGTCTTTGATATGCGACGTCGCTTGGGAGTTGATCCAATTAGTATCGTTGCTGTGAATCTTGGTACTGTGTAATATGTCCTACTCTGTAGCAAGGTTTTTAGGGGCTTCAAGAGACGCATCCAGTAGCAGCACAACCTAAGCAGGAATGATTTGCACTACTACCAAGGAATCAACCCGGTTGGTACTATACTGGTGTGGAATGGATTCATAGTATTTGGTAAGCAGCCTGTTCAACATTATCCTAGTGTGGGAATATAGAAGATGATTTTTTTTTTTGCTCTTTAATAAGAATTTATTTCCTCAGATTCCCTCTTTCTTACAAATACTTTGTTACATAAAGACCATCAGACTAATAAAAATACAATGTGACACTATCAGTAGGTGCTTAAATTAATACAAGGAACAAACTATAATACATTTATACATTATAGACAAAACAAAACTTTTCTTTTTAAAAATAAGGGGCTTATCCCTGTATGAGGTTAGACTCCCTTTTTTTTAAAATCAGTCCCTCTGATATATTGGCGGAGAAACATTGCTCCGCTTTTGTTTACGCCGACTCTTGCCAACACGATCTATTGTGGGTGTAGAAACCGTTGAAAGCACTCGGCCAACACGGGGCTGAGCAATGGGTCTACTTGGAGTGTGGTGATGTCAGCGCTGAAACAGGCTACACTGTCTATTGGAGATGGCTGAATTAGTCTCAGGAGATCGGTCAACACACATTTGCAAGACATAACCTATCAATATTATTAGTACCTTGTTTTACTACCCGTTCGGGCTATAAGCACCACAGCCTATCAGCCGTATTAGGGCTGAGAGTAGAAAAAAGGAGGAGGGAGAGTAACGACTGGATACCTCTTGACGTTTGTTGAGCAGTTGGCTGTCTATCACTTTGTCTTCCTATGCATGAATTTGTCTACATTTTGTCTCCAAGTTGGCTGTCTATAACATGGTCTTACTCGTGTCGGCCACTTGGTCCACACTATTTCGGCATATCAATCTTTTGTCTGTCAACAATTTTGTCCTCCCATGTTGTCCAGCTTATTGTCAATAAGTTTGACTGCACCCGTTTCCTCTAATGATATTTGACTCAGAACTGAGAATTAGAAATCTTAAAAATTGCAAACCTTTTTAGTACTGTACACTAGATGTTAATACACAATGTGATTTTATCGTTAGTTTTACAGGAAAATTTTTGATCATTTTTCATAATGCACTAATCATTTCACTTATTATCTGGCTTAGAACATGTGATCTTATCGTTATCTTTCGAGGAATTTTTTTTAACCATATTTCCTAATGCACTAATAATTTAACTTTATATTCAGCTTAGTCCACTAAAATCACTTTGATCTAATATTTCAAATTTTCTTCTTTTTTAACTTTTATATGCTAAAGCTAAAATATATTTTTCAGATTTTTCTGTGTATAAATGGCCTTGTGGCACCATTTAAAAAAAGTGTGTTTCATGCTAAGATAGTTGCTTTGTTTTGGCTTATAATTACTTAGATATGTAAAACTGTATTATTTATTAACTAGTTTGGTTAAATTTTGTGTGAAATTAAAGCTTATGTTTAGTATTTTATAACACACATCTAAACCTCTAGACAAACACAATTCATAATATTATACATATATTTTTAGTTTTTTTTATTGCTTTTTCAAATATTAGGTTAATCGTGGCTGCCAAACCACACCACCAAACTTTTCAATTCTAAAACAAGAGTGCTATAAACTTTCTTAGTAAAAAAATGAATTGGCTGTTTTTAGTGGTTTACAAATTTTAAAATATTTATGATTTGTTTAAATACATTAACAGCTGGTGTAATTGTAATGAATTATCATGTTTGTAGCCTTATGTTGTGCAATATAAACTATATTTAAAAACAAAAAATGGTATTTTGACTTATAATTCATAAAGTTAGGGTTGGATGGATCAGCCATTTTATCAATCCCAATAATTTGTTGCCGAGCCCTAATATTATTTTATTCTCAATTTTTGAAAATTTAATATGCAATAAAAACACATTGATTTTTTTAAATGAAATCTTTTTATTTATTAAATTCACTTGTGATTTTAAAAAGCAGTTTGAAAAAATTAACAAAAAACCGAAATAAGCTGGAGCTAATACTTGAAGGGAGGTATCATATTGGACAATTATTCAAAAGAGAACCAACTACCAAATTGTGTATTTTTTGTTGCATGATATGGCTAATTATATAAGCTTTTACATGCAAAATACAACCAACCTCAATATGTGATCTGGTGTCATGTATTGAAGGTAAATCCACCTTGGTGGCGTAGTTAGCTAATGTGCTAATTTTGTGTTGAGCTGGACTGCCGAGGATAGTGAGATTGAGGTTTGAATCTCACTCGTGTGAACTGGGGGTCGTTTTCCACTCTCCCTCCACGTAAATGTGGGTTCACTTCCCAGTTCCTAACCCATTAGCGTAATTAGTACTTAAACGTATAACTCGAACAGGTAGTAAGACGTGTTACTAAATATATATATATTTTTATTAAACTACCAGTAGCAGTATGTGGATAAGTTGCAGGGATAAGCAAGAAAGAACCAAATGCTTCCAAACCCTTATACAGTCTGACTTAAATAGGAAATATTTTATTATTTTGACAAATACAAATGTTACTAAAACAATTTTCTTATACTTAAATAATCTGTAGTATCAATACCTATGAAATACTAATAATAAAGTAAAATATTATTAATGTTGACCACAAAGAAAAAGTTAGTATATTTCAATGTTCCTCTCCACCCAAATTCTACTATAATAGAAGTCAGATATAGCACAGTCCAATATACTTTGGATTCAAATACGAGTATAATGTGGTGAAGATTATGTCCCCCAGAAAATAAAATCATTATTAATATATTAGTGAAATTCTTACTTGTATTGTAAGAATTCAGTAAATAGAGCGATTCTACATTACCATATATCACTAGACTCACATCTATTGATAACCAGGAAACAATAACCCAAGGAAAGCATTGCTGTCCTTGAAATCCAGCAGGCAATTGGCTAATACTTGCTTCCCATCACCCTCTTGTCCACAGGCGTAAAGTTCTTGTATCATACATTTGGATAGTGTTGAGTCTTAATTTCAGTGCACATTTCGTGTTGTCGCAGGTCACCTTCTGATAAACTGCGGTTAAGCTATAACGTAGGGATGAAGTATGTTACACAACAACTGTGCTGTGTAAGGCTTCTCTTGTGTGGTGGTAACTAACAGCTAGTAAATGAAGTAAAATTGGTTAAAAGAAAAACAATTCAAAACCACTTGTTTGTTGTAAAAGTGTTGATTGCCTAAGTGGCAATAAATCAAATGGTCTTGCAGATCATATGGTTTGGTGAATAGATACATGAGAGTAGATCTGGCAGCTTTTGATAGCTGTCAGTTACCACCACTCCTATAGCGAATTGACTATAGATTGTGTTTGTAGCTTTGTATGGTTATGAATTATTATCTTCTCTACAATTTATTTGTTTGTTTGAATGTAGTTGGATTGTTTTGTAAATACTTAGTAACAGTCCTAAATTATATTTAAGTGATTACTCAAGAGGAAAATACCTAACATAATGTTCTTATTATATAGATTTATCCAATGGGTTTGATTAGTAAATATTTGAGCTTATAACCCAAATGGGTAATAAGACGCGGTGCTAAAAAAAGTCAATATTTGATTTATTGTACAGTTTACACATTAATGAATATAATGATGACAACCCGAACTATTTAATAACTATTATTTAAGCTTCTTTAGTCTTTTTACTAAAATTCCTTGGGCTGTGTAAACTTATATTATTGGCAAAGTTAAATAAAACTGAAATAAATCCCTGGTCTGAGCAATGTCATTTTAAAATAAGCTAACTTGGTATTTCCAAGTAACTACTGTGAGACGAGAGTAATTTACAAAAAGTGAAATGTTGGTTTGTGTTACAGTATGCTGGGGTTTCAAATAACTTTTTAGGAAAACCGAAGAAAGGAAGGAAACAAAAGTTTGATGGTTTGACAGGAAAAATACAAAATAAAATAAAATATTTCAATAAAAAGTATATCAATTGAGTAGGAAAAATGGTACAACCTATAACTGCAAAATAAAGTCTAATGAAAAAATTGGCATTATAAAAGAGAGGAAAACATGTTTTCAGAAATTCAGTGAAGCAGGTGATGACATTGTTCAACTAAAACACCATTGATACCCCTTTTTACAATTGGAAAACTGGTAAAAATAAAATCTATACTCCATCTCCTTCCTGATTAAATGAAAGGGTTTTATATAAATCTTGTTAGAGATTCTAACATCCAAGATGATGTTGACAGGTTTATTGGGAGTTTAATCTTTTCAATTGTATAGTAACAAGCTCTGAACAAAAGAGAAAATGCTCAGTTACTTTGTAAAGTTACCTAATATTACGTCAATTAATTGAATTAATAATATGGGTTTGATTTTTTTTATGTGTCCAAGATAATATTCTATCTGCTTGTATAAAATAATGTGATAAATAAAACAATACATTTAAAAAATAAAATTGACTTCACAATTTACTGTTAATATTTTAAGATAAACAGTAACTACCATTTCAAGATACTGAAATAAGCAAAACAGAACTAAGTCTATTTTTGCACTAATACTCCTGTCTTGTAATTAAATAATATTTATTTGAAATGATTTGAAAGGACATTTCATATGTTGCTGATACCAGATTTTAAATCTACGATAGAGCTATTGTAGAGTTTTAAACTTAAAGGTTTTACTAAAATGCTATACCCCATAAATAACATTTTGTAGATGATTCACTTTATCATAGCTATGTCAATTCAAATAAGGGTTGTAGACTCTTAGCTACAAAAACATAAAATTCAGCTTTGATCATACATAATTTAACTTAATAATAATTCATAATAATAAAATTACAGTGCAAATTGATAATAATTAAAGTAAGATTCACACTCTTACGAGACTGTGCCGGCTGTGTCATACTGCAAAAAAAATCTTGATCAAGTAATTTCCATATGAGTTATCTAAGACCTTTGTTTGATTCACACTCACAGGACTGCGATAACTGTGCTGCTATGAACGCTAACGACTGGCGTACAGTCCTATTAGTATGAATACATCTTAGTAGAGTTATTCAAATGCTTAAATTTATGTGTTTGTATTTTCATCGTTTCAATTTGTTATTCCCATTTTTTACTATATATACAGAATATGTATTGTTCTTTTGTACTTCCAAGGTATATTGTCGTTTTCTCTCCCTTCCCTCACTTGTTCATCCCCTCAGGTTCAGAGTTGACACCACCACTCTTCACTTCGTGGTCTCTCAGTTCAACACCGTTGGTACATGGCCAACCCGTGGTAACTCGCCGATCCATCCTTCCTTAATGGTTCACCACGATAACTCTCTGAACAATCACTCCTTCCCGATTCACTGCGCTAACTCGCTGAGCCATCTCCCTCTGGCTCACCGCTTAAATTTTCAGAGCTGACCTTCCCAACTGGTTCACCGTGGCAGATTTCTGCCTGATTCAACACGGTTACGCGCCGAGCCATCCCTCCTGCCTGGTTCAACGTGGTAGCTCGCCGACCATCCTTCCTATTTGGCTCACCATGGTAACTCGCCGAATCATCCTTCACTACGGTAACTCGCCGAGCCATCCTTCCTTCCTCCCGCCGGGCTCACCATGGTTACTCGCCGAACCATATAGTCTTCCTTTGTGGCACAATGGGGTAATTCACCGTGCCATTTCACCTTCCTCCCTGGTTCACCGTGGTACCTCGCTGACCCATCCTTCGGGATTTACCACGGTAGCTCGCTGATCCATCCTTCCTGGTTCACCGCAGTAACTCGTGGATCTATCCCGTTCCCTACTCACTCACCGTGGAAACTCGCTGAGCTCACCACTACATCCCACCTAGTTATCTATCCTACCTCCCGCTCACTAAGCCCAACAAATTACTGCGCACAGCCTTATCACATCACGCTAAACATGCTCACCTAGCAAGAACTCTGGCGAGCACCTATATTCTCATAATCTCTTATTATCAATCAGGGGCGATGTTTAAACCGCTAGTGGAAGATTATACTCTCTTAGGACCACGACAAGACAACGCCTTGCTTGTGCCACACTTCCAGGAGAGACACTCGATGGCGGCCAAATTAATTTCTCTCGAGATGGTTCTCACACGAAGCCAAAAGTGCACCGTCACTTAATCACCCCAGGAGGGAATCGCCATTACATCAACGGTGGCACCTGTCAAAAGCCTTGGATGGGCAGATAAAGCAAGAGATACAACAGGACTGGAATACACCTGCGCTCCATGCCAAGCCCAGCCACCACGTCTACCTTGTGCCTTAACTGACTACCCCAGGGAAGAGATTAACCACATCATCTGCGAGATCTGCACTCACACCCAACATTACCTCTGTCAAGGATGAGTAAACGAACCATGCAAATGTACTGGACTCAACTTCTACCGCCTTAATTGCGGATTAGAGCATTCATCCACCCGCACAGCCAGCGTCCATAACCAGCTCACTATCTCATCCCTAATCCCTGCCAACTAAATATTTGACTACCTTGCCGGAAGCCATTCACACACTGATCCAGATATGTAGACCCATCGTTTGCCACCAACTTAGGTCAAAGATGTCCGCTGGTGGGGCCAGTTTGGAGAATTCGTCACCACCTGGGAGCAGTTCAAAACTCTACCAGCCTCATGATTCGCCAATCCAACAACTTTGGCCACACGCTACATGGAACTCTAACAGATGGCCCAGATCTCCAACAAATCTATGGAGAAATTCATCCGCTAGAAAGTGCAACTTTACCAGAAGTTCCTGCCAGTGTTGACACTTTCTGAAGTGATCCCACTGCTAATTGAGCTGATTAAACCGGGGATCCGATCCTTTTTACTTGCACCTGCCCAACCAACATTGAAGAATTTGTAGACAATTGAGAAGTGCCACCCATAACCACACACAATCCCACCACCTCCTAGGATCAACTGTAATCCTAACCAGACATTTTCTGCACCTAGCTTCCACTACTGCCTGGAGTCCCACATTCACTGAGACTGTCTAGTCCTACGGCGCCGTGGATAAAAATAATCAACCAGAGAGACAGTCAACCGGAGAGGAGCCGCGCCCCACCCCAACGGGTCAGGACTAAGAGTCCCAACGGTCATCTCAGCGATCAATCACTACTCCACCCAACTACCAAGAATTCTTGTAGAAACAACTTCTGGACCACTCTTAGCGCTCATCGACACCACTGCCTTAGCTAACTTCCTTCAAACAAACTACCTCCCAAACTTTGCCCTCCTTCCCTACGCCAGTTTACCTAGTAAAAGAAGATCATACCCTTTTTAGTGATGGTGAAGTACACCCCAATCTCACCATATAATCTTCACCTTTTAATATTATCTGTTTGGTCACCCGCGACATCAGAGAACCGCTAATTCTTGAACAACCATGGCTAACCGAACGTAGGTGCGTTTTGGACTACGAATATCAGAATCTGCATTTTGGGGTAAATGAATGACGCACCTTATGCTGGATGGGATGATCCAACCATGAAACCTCGCCTATATACCTGACAAAGGTCCAGCATGACGTCAACCCTCCATACGCCAACAGACTAATAAGTATCCTCAATACCCATCGGGATGTCTTCTCGGCCTAACGACCCCTCTAACAAACCTGGAGTGCAAGCCACCACATCACCTTAAAAACAACATCGAATATTTGTCAAACTATACCACCAGTTCTTCCCCAAGTGTCACGTAATCAAAAATCAGGTCCGGGAGATGAAAGCACAAGACATCGTGGAGCCCAACCTATCCGAGCACAACTTGCCAATTGTCACTATAGAGATAAATTACAAAGCTCTACGCTTCTGTATTGACTACAGGAGTTTCAGTGGAGCCACTGTTGACGCTCCTCCACCCTGTGAAACTCCACGAAACCTTACGGGACATTGGGGATGCCAAGATCTTTTCGACCCTAAGACATAAGATTAAGGTACTGGAAAGTACCACAACACTCAGATTCCGAACCTTTCACTGCTTTCACAACACCTGAGGGAGAGTCCCTGCAGTTCCCCGTCATGCCACTTGGACTAAAAAAACTTTGAGTATGACGTAATTATTTATTCACACACCTGGGCAAAACACTTGCTGCATATATCATAGGTCTCGGAACGCTTCAGTCTGTATGGACTCACATGCACCCTACACAAATGCTACTTAGGGAAAACCACACTATAGAGTATCTGGGTCATCTCGTCACTGCTGAGGGGAATAAACCACAACCACAGACCATCATGGACATTACCAACGCCCCCACCCCTAAGATCTACTGACAGCTATGACAATTCCTTGAAAATTGGCTCCGGTAATTTATACCTAAGTTGGCAGAACTTAATGTAACCCAAACCAACCTGCTGAAGGCAAACAACCACTGGAAATTGTCCGTTAAAACATAAAAAGTCTTCCAAAAACTCGCAAGTGTAGAAGGGAATTGTTATCCCTGTTTATCATTGCAGCAATATAATATATATCGTGCTCTTGAACTACCAAGGTATATCATCGCTCTATCTCTCTCTCTCCTCCCTCCCTTGTTCATCTCCTCAAGCCAAGAGTCTCTGAGCCCGGCGCTCTGCTCTTTGTGGGCGCTTGACTTGACACCGATGACACACGATCAACTACCTCTTTCGAGTCACCTCGGCCACAAGCCGAGTACTCCCGAATCACCAAACCGGGTATAGGGGGTATAAAGAGAGCGACAAGACACCACACATGTCACTTTTTGATTCCATACAGATCAGGTTTTGTTTTGACATTCGCGATTCAACGTGTCTTACCGATATCAGCGCCGTCCGTGACATCCAAAAAGAAAGCAAATGGACGGACAAAAGCCGAGATTTCTTTTCAGTGCCTTTCGTGAAGGGACTGATATTCTAAAAAATAGTCTTAGAAAAATCTCAACACATCTAGATCAATCTGGATGGTAGATGCGTGGGCAGTTGTTTGTGGGAACATAACGGTGATATTTTTTCAAAACAGAATGTCTACCATAAACCGCAACCAAGCCGCGAACCAGTACCTCGTAGTCCAAGACCATCCAGGGTGTGCCACCACAACAATCGGCCCTTTTGTGCCGGGCTGAAAGTATTTATCCTGACACATTGAAGTTTAAACAAATTGTAAACGCATGGCCTAAATTGGAAGGTGAGTTTGTATAATATTCTATTATATGAGTTGCGAATGAAAAAACGAACGTTGCAGGTTGTTTTGATTATTCTATAAGCAAATAAACTAGAAGAGCTGACTGCAAAAGTGTTGTCAGCACTCCTTAGTAATAAATCAGGGGAACCGGCCATCATGGCTGACTAATCAACACCGAAGTCTAGGGCTCACTCTGCAAGATTTGGGACTACGCGGATTAGAACGCCAGTTCATCAGTACTTATCTTAAGGGCTGCCGCTCAAGCCCAGGGTACCGGAGTTTGGGGACCATGTAGAGATCACCTAAAAGTCAGACAGGCCATGGGGAAGTCCTTGCATCACCTCGTTTTGTCACAAGCTTCCGAGTATTCTTTAAGTTCTTTCATTCTAATATATCTACCATAATCACATTTGTAATAGACATAATAGTACTAATAAATCTATTTAAAACCAAAGTTTAACATCAATCATGAACCCACACAAATATACCTCACCCTTATCCTCGGCCATAATACATCCTGACAGATTATAAGAACCACGTTGACAAGGTGAGAAGGGGGTGGTGACCAAATGATATCCCAACACCATTTAATTCTGTCTTGAGCTCACCATATTTTCTTGGTTGACCATCACGTTGACCACGGACAACGTTGACCACGGACATTCTCCTTTAACGGAGTCAGCACCAGAAATTAAATAATTGAATGTAACACCTTATGAGCCACCGGATACGCCTGATGTCCTAGCGCTTCACCATTGACGGCACTAGATTGTTAGCGAGCCATCCAGCTTATTCACTGAGTGAAGAGTTATTTTCCCTTCCTCTCCCCTCCTTTCCCCGCTGCTTGTCGTGTTCATATATATGTGGTTGTCACAAGAAAGACACACTTTGTCTAATCCTTGACTGGAGAAGAAACACATGACGTCAACAATCGGCACTCTACTAGTCTAAACACCGTACAGGAACAGCTGGTCTCTACCCCTCAAAGCATAAGGGGTTGTAACCAATATCTTATATTAAGATGTTAAGGGCATTTCTACCACTGGCAACTCTCTATCTTCACATGGATACAATGGCTTCAGCTTTATTATGGTAGTGGACGTCAAGCAGCCTTGTTGTGTCAGCACAGAGGCACAGACGTAAGCTGATACTCCGTAAATCAACAGTTTGGACTTGGGGTTTGATCATTTTGTTGGCTGGTCAGTGTTGAAGAATCAGAGTAGCAAGGGCTAGGATGTGTTGATTAGCTTGCAAAAAGAGCAATATATTCTTCAGTAGAGTTCCCTTCGATTACATTTCTAGCTAGATATCCGTCAACTACGTCCGTGGTTGGTCCATTAATTTTGAAAAATTCAAGTGTTTGATTGAAATCGTTTGTTCTTTGTTCTATTTTGATAAACTCACAAATTGTATGTTTATATTGGGGAGGCCAACTTTACGGTAGCCCTCCTCCCCACATAATTTGGAAAATTCACATTTTTATGGTTGCGGTAGTTTGCTCCGTTTGTGTTTCATTTGTTCCGTCTTTGTTCTTGCACAAATGAGACGTGGACTTGTGACACTTTGTGAACTCGTGTGGGACTAACTTCACGGTAGCCCCCGACTTTTAAATATTCATGTTTTTATGATCGCACTAGTTTGTTCTTCGTTTGTTCCAGATTGTTCTGCAATTTTTCTTGTATGTTCCGTTTTGATAAGCCCACAAATAATATGTTTACATGAGGGGAGGGGGTTAAATTCGCGGTAACCCCCCCCCCCCC